>CM031086.1:9176890-9292550 GCA_018257905.1 Gillenia trifoliata
AATGTGGATGAAACAAATGCTTAGTGACTATGGGATCTTACAATCGAAGTTTCTGATCTATTGCGATAATATGAGTGCGATTGACATATCAAAGAACCCTGTCCAACATTCAAGAACCAAGCACATTGATATACGACATCACTTTATTCGAGATCTTGTTGAAGGTAATACTCTCACCTTAAACTTTGTGCCAATTGAAAAACAACTAGCGGATATATTCACAAAAGCACTAGATAATCGAAGGTATGAAAATCTTCGACGGTCTATTGGTATTTGTGCTTAGTCTAGAATAGTTTGAATAGCTATGCTTCCACTGTCTTTCTGTGCATATTTTTGATTAGTCATCTCACTCATCAATCAGCTACCTGTTCTCTCTGTTTGCTTCTCTTCAAGGTCATACATGGTACTATAATGTGTGGATTCTACTTTAGTAAATATTGACTATGATGTCAAAGGTTCTCCCTTCCAAAATATGATGGCCTCTGAAAAATCATTTTTCCTAACTCACAAAAGCTTAGGTGAATTTGTTTGTTAAGTCTACTTTGGTCTTAATTGAGACATAGTGCTTCTACTTGCTCTATAATCTGGAATTCCTTTTGGCATATGACCATCTCCCAGTGGTATTTATTTCTACATTTGTGTGTGCTTGCTCTACATCAACAACAATTTTAAAAAAAAAAAAAAAAAAAAAAAAAGGGAAAAACATCCCTTAAAATTTAGAGCAGCACCGTACCTCTTTCAACAATATGAAATTCTTTTATAACTCCTCTCGGTCAAATACTATTCCATGCAATGTCATGGTGTTTTCACATCTTGTCCTCATCAAATTCAAAAATTGAATTTTGAAGTGCCTTACTCAAACTTGCACTTACTATGATAGGACTTGCATCTTACTCTATGCCTTATCAGTCATTCTCATCTCATAGAAATTCCATCTTTATCATTGACTGCCTTTTTGTTCATATTATGTAGCAAGTGTTAATTCTTAAGCTCAATGGATTATTAAAAGTTTTGTTAACTCGCACATTCGTTTTGGCCTTGTTAGCAAGGAAATATGATTTCATGATGGCCATCAACCATCCCCTTCCCTTACCTTGACACATCATAGTTATATAATGAATAAGTCCAATCCTAATATTATTGTCTATATATGTCTTTGAAGAGTAGCTCTTGAGGAACCCATTGCATTCATTTTTTTATTTTTTTTATTTATTTAATGTTTTCTTTTATCTTGGAAGCATGGTTGTTGAAATTATTTTATTCCCTCTTCTTTGCATCTGTCTAGTTGTTATCTGTTGATGCAAAGCTTACTGTGCTCTTCCTTGATCTTGGTACCATGTGTGTTGTCATGTTCAACTGAGTTGACTTGGGTACACTGTGATTGTTTTTTCACAAACACACGCTAAGTGGACATATCTCATTTCTGACTAGTATTAATGTCTAGTCAGATAAGAGAAATAGGGCTATTTATGTCATTCTGCTTCTAGTCTCCTCTGCCACCTCGAGTTTCCCCCCTTTTTCTGTGTTCCGAGAAAATCTGGACTCTAGGGCTCTACACTTTCAGTTTCTTAAATATCGTGCCGCCTCATTTTTTGAAACCAATTTCCTCTCCAATTTTTTTTTCAAACCTCGTGCTGCCTCTTTCCAACCCATTTTCTCTAACCGTCTCAAATCCTCTCTCTCTGACCAACTAAAATCCTCCCTCTCCATGGCTTCCTCTTCTTCCTCATCTGCACGACGCACTAGATCCCGATCTTCAGCTCCGTCCACTGAGAGATCCGTCACCGAGTTAGTCGATGGAGTTGCTCGATTCTTCAACAAACGCGCCAGGACCAGATTCGACCACATCTCCTCTTGGCCCGTCGTCTCTGAGCGTCACGTGTCCTTCCTTGACCTTCCTCTCGCCACCGCCTGTAAAGCCGACGATTTAATCGAAAAATACAAACTTCATACTGTCAACCAACCACTGGAGAAATTCAATTTGTCGTGGGTGTTGGAGTTCTACGCCAATCTTCCACCTACTTTTCCAAGCATGGGTCCAGGTGTGTATGTTCGAAATGTGTCAGTTCCTTTTTCCCCTGATGTCATTGCATATATTTATGATCTGCCTTCATCCTTCAAATCTGATGTTGAGAGTTTTATGGATGCTACCTCTGCTTATACTATCGAGTCCTATCATCGGGATGCTTATGTCGATCCATCCATTCCTTTGAAAAACTCTCAAGTGTATAAATCCCATCTCTCCCCTCACCATAAGTGCTTCTGGGATTTTATTCGTAGAAATGTCATCCCCACTTCCAATAATGCCAATCTGACCATCCTCGCTGCTAAAATTGTCTATGCCATGCTTAATGGTCTTGAGGTTCCCTTCTCTTGCCTTATGTTTGACTCCATCCTCTCAAAAGCCCGAGTCTCCCGAGGTTCCCTTGTGCTGCCCAATCTCATCACCCGGCTCTGTCAAAATCAACGAGTGCCTCCATCAGATGACGACGTTTGGATTACTTCTACCACGGCTCTTACTCGTTCGTCTCTGGATCTAAGTGCCTCTATGTCCGCTGTTGCATCTGGCAATCCTCGTCCTCCTCCTCCCTCCACTGCTTCAGCGTTTCGCAGGATTAAGTACCTTGAAGCTGAGAATGCCCGTCTTCGTCAAGAACTTGCAGAAGCTCGTTCTGGGGATGCTTCAGGGACTGTCTCCTCAGATGGGTCCGGCGCCAGCTCACGCTCGGAGGAATTTTGATGCGCATCACTTCTGGGGGAGTAGCGTGTATGGGGGAGTAGTTAATTTTAGGGGTCTCTATTAGAGAGCCAATGGTGTCTAAGGATGGCTCAAACTCTATTTTTCTGTTTGGTTTAATTCTCTGTATGGACTTGAATATTGCTTATCATTTTGGTTATTATGAATTTCTGTTATGAGTTTAATGTTTGTTTTTCAAGTGCTTGTTCCTTGTTGTCCTTACCATGTTGATTCTTGATTTTTGTCTTAGCCATGCTGCTGCGTCTGGATTTGTCTGCTTTATACTTGTTTGCATGTCTTATTCCGCCTTGTCCCTTTGTCTTCCTGTGACAAAATGGGGGAGAAATTATGCATCTAATATGCTCTCATTTTCATAACCCATGATATTTCACACTTGTTCGTGTCAAAAGTTTTTTTTGTGCAGGTTTGGACTTCGTTTAATCTACTTGAGTGTGGGTGTGAAATTAGTGTTAGGTTTGGGTTTGTTTTGTCAAGAAAAGCCAAAGGGGGAGATTGTAAATTCTAGATTTATTAGTTTTTGGCTTTCCTTGTCAAAATTGTTATTAACTCCACACAAGCTCTTAGATGAATCCAAATTAGTCTAGAGTAAGAAGGTTGCATCAGTTTGAAGAACCTGGCATGATCTCAAAAGAGGTATGGTCATGCATGTGCATTCAAGTTTCATTACTGATTAATGCATTTTACGTCAAAGTTTTTTTTTGTCTTTCTGACTAGTCTTTTTGTCTAGTCAAATAGAGTCTGTCTTTTCCAGAAAGCTGGCACACCAATTAAGAAAACCCACATGGGTCTCTGACACTGTTCAGTTCCCCAGTGAAGTTCCCCACCGTTGATCTTTAGAGATCTGTTTTGGTTGTGACACGTGCCCTCCTTTGTTTTTCTGATCTTTTAAGGTTGTCTGGGGCAAACAGAAACATTTGGTTGTTGTACACAGAAAAAAATCAAAAGATTGCAGAGAGTGTTTTTAGCTTTCAAGCTTCCTCTCTGTTGCTTTTAAAAACCCAGCATAAAACAGTTTTGAATAAGCATCAAATTCTTGTGTTTCTTTACACAAATCTTTTGGAAAAACTGTTGTGTTTATATATTGTCTAAAACCTGAATTTCTCCAAATCTTCTTAGACAATTGTTTTTGGATTCACGTTAGTTTTCTCTTCAATTATTTTGAGCGGGAAAAACTGACTGGTCAGTTTTGAATCCACATTTGCATTTCATCTTTATACCTTCATTCCATTTGCTTGGTTCATGTCTTGATTCGGTGCCACAAGAAGTTGAGCTCGTAGGACAAGCTGCCCTCTCGTGAAGACTGAAGCAAGATCCATTTGGTGCTAAGTAAGGTTGCACAAAGGTACAAGCTGCCCTTTGAACATGTCTAGGATTTGAGCTTGTTGTGTGAAACTTTGTATGAACCTTATTCATCACTAGTGGACAGGACTCCTTGGAGTCCCCCGGTTTTTTTTACCCAGTTAGGGGTTTTTCCGGGCAACAAAATTACTGTGTGTTATTTGTTTATAACTTGCTTAACTCTTCCTATTAAGTTATTGACATGCTTACTTCATGTTAACAAATCTGTATGAGATGTTAAATGTTTAACTGACCTCCTGAGTTATATATGTGGTATATTTGATTACTTGGGTAGTTAGGCTTTTAGGTTTTTACTCGCGTTAGGTTTGCCGTTCCTAACATTCTTTGTAACTAGTTGACTAGTTGTCGACTAGTCGATAGACAAGAAATTCTCGTTTGTTACAGTTATTCCGCCCGGGTACCAATTTCAATTGGTATCGTAGGCCACGCAAAGATACATGAGTGATCTCTCGGGGAATTACCGGGTATTGGGTGGAATCTCACCATGGATCGTGATGTGACATCCTTGTCCCGCAACGCACCCCGTTCGATGGTTCCGATTATGCGCCGTGGAGTGAAAAATTCCATTTTCTTAGATGTCAGATCTAAATGCTATCGACTATCTTACTCTCGAATGGAAGGCTCCTTCAAAGACAAGCTGATGGTGAGAAAGCTTGAAACCTAAGTGTGACTGACCACGTGAAGTGACCGCCGCAATGGCGAACAAAAGGCTAGAATGCAATTGTTTCTCGCTATTTCTCGTGCCTCGCTTTGGACACATTAGACACTCGTGCTACGCCCAACAAGCATGGGATAAACTCAGAATTATGCATGAAGGTGATACTCAAGTAAAGGATCTCAAACTTCAAATGACTGGTATTGTGTACCCGAAGAGTTGAAAATGGATGACTCCGAACCTTTTTCCGTGTTCTATGAAAGGTTGGAAGGCTTGACAAATGAAGCTAAGGAGTTTGGGTAAACAGATCGATGAGACAACCATTGTTAAGAAGATTCTAAGGGTCTTACCTAAGAAGTTCAAGGTACATCGCGATTCAAGAGGTACAAGACCTCAATGAAACTGCTTGGGAAACTGGTCGCCAAGCTTATCACATATGAGATGGAACTTGAATTAGAAGAAGGTGACTCAAAGAAAGGGAAAATGTTGCTCTCCAAGGTGTTGAGAAGACAAACGCTCCGAAGGAATCAAGTTCTTTGAGCCCCGAAGAGATATGGTTTGTTTAGAAGCAATTTAGGAAGAATCCTCAAAAACAAGGGAAGAATCGTGGAAAGGAGTGGTGAATCGCCTAATGATTCAAGTTCCAAAACTACAAGCAAAGAATTCTTTTTGGTAGAAAGCAAGGAAAATTTGTTGATCGTGAAAGACTCATCCTCCTCTGAGTCTCGACCTTGCTTTGCTTGCGGGAGCAGAGTCATCGTGCCTTGAATGTGCAAACACCAAGAAGCAAAGGCAAGAGAAAGACAGTAAAGCTGGTGGCCACATGGAGGAAAAGCGAGAGTGAAAATTCACTTCATTCCGACGAGTCCACCGATGATGAGGAGACAGAATTGCTTTGTGGCAACTGCGGGATGAGAATCACTTTGGCCATGACGATCTCAAGGGAAGATCCGCAGGATTTGTCATATGAGAAACTATGTCTCAAATATGACTCCTCTTTGATGAAACTTGCAAGCAAGAGTAACATTGAACTCAACAAAAAGACTCTCCCGCACCGTTAAAGAAAATGAGTCCATGAGACTAGTCGAAAGGAACAAGTAAGAGAAAATTGCCAAACTTGAAAACAACCTCGTGAGACATGTCGTATCATAGTGTCTCTTGTCTTCAAAAGTGATTCGATTGCCGAATTGATGCTCTAGATGCTCAAGTCAAACATCTATCTAGTGCTCTGATAAGTTATCAAATCAAGTTGTTGCACTTAAAGCTAGCAATGCTATGTACCAAATGCAACTTGAAGCAACTGGAAGAATTGAATGAGGCAAAACAATAAAGTCATCCAACCGACTATTGGGGCCGGAAAAGTGGACAAGATTGAAATGGGGAAAGTCATATGGTGACAAGAGGGTCTCGCTTTGTTAAAAATGACCAAAATGTTGGGACCGTTAAAACCAAGTTTGTGAAAGAATCTCGTGCCTACCAATCCTTCACTCACTCGTAACCCGTGAGGCGGTTCGTTCCCATGTGTCACCACCGTGGTGAAGCCGGTCACATTCGCCCAAAATGCGTAAAGCCGTATGCAACAAGAAATGACTCCTTGAAGGATCGTGCTGATCGACTCAGTCGCGCCAAGTCAATGTAATTGCTCTGGGTTTAGTTTGTCCATCAAGCTCAAATCTCTCCTGTGCAAAATATGAAATGGGTCAAGAAATCTCCTGGAAGGTGTATGGTTGTTCTAAATGCTCTTACCGCCACTAAGCCGAATGTGTGGTATCTTTGACAAGGTGTTCTCGCCACATGACTGGAGATAAAGATGCCTTTATCTCTTGATCCCTACCTTGGTGGTGTTCAATTTGGAGGAGGTGAAAAAATCATGCATTATTGGCAAAGGTGAGTCAAGATTCCCGCTCTTCCTCAACTAAAAGATGTACGGCTAGTGGATGGTTTTTTTTTTTGAAATCAAGCTTGATAAGTGTTAGCCAATTGTGTGATGAAGTGGCCGACGAAGTGTGTTTCCTCTAGTCGTGGTTGCCGTATTGTAGACAAAAGGGGAAACAACATTCTCAGGCTACCAAGGTCCGCCGATCATTGCCATACTTGACTCCTCTCAAATCAACACTTCTAGATGCACAAAGCTACCGATGAGACAAGTGTTTTGTGGCATAAAAGACTTGGCCATGTAAATTTCAAGGATCTCAAAAACCTGTCAAAACATGGTAGTAAGAGGACTCTAACTGATCACTACCTCGGATTCGTATGTGTGCAAACCATGTCAATTGGGAAAGCAAACCAAAGTGGCTCATAAGAAAAGTGACAGATATTGGAACGTCAAAAGCTCTCCAACTGGTGCATTTGATCTCTGGTTGGACCTATCTCGACCTTGTCCATGGGTGAAAGAAATATGCCTCTGGGTGATTGTGGACGACTACACTAGGTTTACTTCAAGGCTGAGAGAAAAATTCGACACGTTTGCCAGCTTTTCACCGTCTACAAAGTTAAGTGCCGAACGAGGCTCCAAACAAGCCAACCCGCACTAGCCTGTGACTCCGGTCTCGATCATGGAACCGAGCTTGAAAATGTGCATTTTGATGATTTGCTCGACAAAACGGGATTAAGCATGAATTTTCCGTCTCCATCACCTCAGCTGAAATTCAAGGTGGTTGAAAGGAAGAATGTGGTCTTGATTGAGATGACCCTTTGTGTTGTTAAATAGCAAGAACTTGGCTAAGCATTTTTGGGCCGGCATGAGTATACAACAGGTCATATTTCTAACCGTGTGTTTCTACCCTACCAAAATGACACCATGAACTGTGTGGAAAGGAAAGCAAGCCAATGGAAAGTATTTCGTAGTCTTTGGAAGTACTTGCTACATCCTAAGAGATCGAGAACATCTTGCAAAGTTTGATTCTAAGAGTGATGAAGGGATCTTCTGGGATATTCTACTACAAGTCGCGCATATGGGGTCTACAATCTTCGAACAAAGACCATCATGGAATCAATAAATGTCGAATTGATGATTCCTCTCATTGCTACTCAGCCTCGAATCAAGTGAAAATGTGGAATTGATCTCTCAAGCCCCCATTAGAAACCCATGTAGATTCCCGTCAGTCCGAAGAGGAGCCGTAAAGAGAAACTCATGATGAACCGTGTCCTAATCGATTTCGGGATTTTGATAAGAAAGCCAAAATGGGTTACTTGCAATCACAACGATGACGCCATTGTGGGTCCCGCGTGATAAGGGTGTTCGAACAAGAAAGCAAGTTGCAAAATGAAGTTGCTCATGTTCCGCTATGTGTCTCAAGAGGAACCCAAGGAATGTCAAAGAAGCCTTGAAAGATGAAGAATGGACAATTGCCATGCAAGAAGAACTTAATCGCTTTGAAAGGAATGATGTATGGCAAACTTGTCGTCGCCTCCCAACACCAATGTTATTGGAACCAAGTGGGATCTACAAGAACAAATCCATGAGTCAGAAATGTCATCAAACAAGGCGATTAGTTGCACAAGGCTACTCTCAACTCAAGGTGTGGATTTTGATGAAACCTTCGGCCCAAACTTGCCTGCCTTGAATCCGTTCGACTCCTAAGTGTGCTATTGCCGCCACTTGAAGTTTAAACTTTTCCAAATGGATGTCAAGACGCTTTCTCAATGGGTACTTAAATGAAGAGGTGTTTGTGGAACAACCCAAGGGTTTTGAAGATCCACAATCTTGATGGAGCATACAAACCGAAGAAAGCTCTACTACTTCAAAACAAGCACCACGTGCATGGTATGAAAGATTATCCTCTCATCTTCTTGCACATGGTTTCGTGGCTCGCTTGACAAAACCTTGTTTGTGAAAAGGGTGGATAAACATGTTGTGATATCTCAAGTGTATGTGGATGATATTGTGGTTGGCTCAACGTCTAATTCTCTAGTCAATCGCTCATCAATATGATGACTAGCGAGTTTGAAATGAGTCTTGTTGGAGAACTTACCTATTTTCTCTAAGCCTAAGTGAGAGACAAGAGGAGAATGGCATTTTCATTTCTCAAACCAAATATGCCAAAAATCATTAAAGTTTGGTCTTGAGAACTCCAAAGCTTCTAGGTCACCCATGAGCACATGTGCTAAGATGCACAAGGATCCAAGTGAAAGGATGTGGATCAAACCTTGTATAGAAGCATGATTGGCAATCTTACCGTATCTTTACTGGCAAGTAGACCGGATATTGCATTTGCCGCTTGGGGTGTGTGCTCTGCTCCAAAGTTGTCCTAAAGAATCTCATCCGATGGCCGTTAAAAGAATCATCAAGTATGTCGGTGGAACTTCTGAGTTTGGCTTACATTACACTCATGACACAACACAAATCTCGTTGGGTATAGTGATGCCGATCAAGGTGTTGTATAGATGATCTAAAAGCACTTCCGGGAGCTTTCTACGTGGGAAACAACCTCGGTTGCATGGCACAAAGAAGAAACAAACCGTGTTTCTTCTTTTCCAACCGCCGAAGCGAATATGTGGCAGCCGGGAGTTGTTGCACTCAACTAATGTGGATGAAACAATGCTTAGTGACTATGTGGATCTTGCAATCGAAGTTTCGATCTATTGTGATAATATGAGTGCGACATTAACATATCAAAAAGAAACTCGGCCCAACATTCAAGAACCAAGCACATTGATATACGACATCACTTTATTCGAGATCTTGTTGAAGGTAATACTCTCACCTTAAACTTTGTGCCAATCAAAACAACTAGCGGATATATTCACAAAAGCACTAGATAATCGAAGGTACAAAATCTTCGAGCCTGCCTATTGCACCGTGCTTAGTCTAGAATAGTTTGAATAGCCATGCTTCCACCGTCTTCTCGTGCATATTTTTGATTAGTCATCTCACTCATCAAAACAAAATTTTCCACTGCTCTCTCTCGTTTGTTTCTCTTCAAGGTCATACACTTCGTACTATAATGCTGTGTGATTCTACTTGCAAATATTGACTATGATGTCAAAGGTTCTCCCTTCCAAAATATGATGGCCTAAAATCATTTTTCCTAACTCACAAAAGCTTAGGTGAATTTGTTTGTTAAGTCTACTTTGGTCTTAATTGAGACATAGTACTTCTACTTGCTCTATAACTGAATTCTTTTGGCATATGAACACTCTTGGTATTTATTTCACATCCGCACATGTTGTCTCACATCAACAATTGTAAACAAAAAAAAAAAAAAAAAAAAAAAAGGGGGAAACATCCCTTAATTCTAGGAGCAAGACCGTCATTCCTCTTTCAACAATATGAAATTCCTTTTTATAACTCCTCTCACAAATATTCCATGCAATGTCATGGTGTTCACATCTTGTCCTCATCAAATTCACAAATTGAATTTTGAAGTGCATTACCTAAACTTGCACTCACCTTGGATAGGACTCGCATCTTACTCTATGCCTTATCGTCATTCTCATCTCATAGAAATTCCATTTTTATCATTGACTCCGCCTTTTTGTTCATATTATGTAGCAAGTGTTAATTCTTAAGCTCAATGGATTATTAAAAGTTTTGTTAACTCCGCACATTCGTTTTTGGCCTTGTTAGCAAGGAAATATGATTTCAGCGACGGGCCATCAACCATCCCCCTTCCCTTACCTTGACGATCATAGTTACATAATGAATAAGTCCAATCCTAATATTATTGTCTATATATACCTCAAGAGTAGCTCTTGAGGAACCCATTGCATTCATTTTTTTTATTTATTTTAATTTATTTAATGTTTTCTTTTATCTTGGAAGCATGGTTGTTGAAATTATTTTATTCCCTTTTGCATCCGTCTAGTTGTTATCTCGTTGGATGCAAAGCTTACCGTGCTCTTCCTTGATCTTGGTACCATGTGTGTTGTCATGTTCAACCGAGTTGACTTGGGTACACTGTGATTGTTTTTTCACAAACACACGGCTAAGACATATCTCATTTCGACTAGTATTAATGTCTAGTCGCATAAGGGAAATAGGGCTATTTATGTCATTCTCGCTTCTAGTCTCCTCTCGCCATCTCGAAGCCCTTTTTTTCTCGTGTTCCGAGAAAATCTGACTCTAAATGGTTTGCCACTCCTCGCTTAAATATCGTGCCGCCATTTGAAACCCATTTCCTCTCCAATTTTTTTTTTTTTTCAAACCTCGTGCTGCCTCTTTCCAACCCATTTACCCACCGTCTCAAATCCTTTCTCTCTCGACCAACTACAAACCTCCATCTCCATGGCTTCCTTTCTTTCCTTATCCGCACGTACGCACTAGATCCAAATCTTCAAATTACCCACCGAGAGATCCGTCACCGAGCTAGTCGATGGAGTTGCTCGATTCTTCAACAAACGCGCCAGACCCGTATTCCGACCACATCTCGTCTTGCCCGTCGTTTCGAGCGTCACGTGTCCTTCCTTGACCTTCCTCTCGCCACCGCCGTACAAACCACGATTTGATCGAAAATACCAACTTCACACCGCCAACCAAACCACCTGGAGAGTCCCAATTTGTCGTGGGTGTTGGAGTTCTACGCCAATCTTCCCCCTACTTTTCCAAGCATGGGTCCAGTGTGTATGTTCGAAATGTGTCGGTTCCTTTTTCCCCGATGTCATTGCATATATTTATGGTCTCGGGCCATCCTTCAAATCTCGATGTTGAGAGTTTTATGGATGCTACCGCTTATACTATCGAGTCCTCTCATAGGGATGCTTATGTCGATCCATCCATTCCCCTTTGAAAACTCCCAAGTGTATAAATCCCATCTCTCCCTCACCATGGTGTTCGGGATTTTATTCAGAAATGTCATCCCCACTTCCACACACGCCAATCCGACCATCCTCGCCGCTAAAATTGTCTATGCCATGCTTAATGGTCTTGAGGTTCCCTTCTTTGCCTTATGTTTGACTCCATCCTCTCCAAAGCCCGAGTCTCCCGAGACTCCTTGTACGCCTAATTCATCACCCGCTCCGTCAAAATAACGAGTGCCTCCACGATGACGACGTTTGGGATTACTTCTACCACCGCTCTACTGCTCGGGTCTCTGATCTAAGTGCCACTATGTCCGCTGCTGCATCCGGCAATCCTCGTCCTCCTCCTCCCTCCACTGTTCAAATTGCTTTTCACGGAGCTGGCACTCAGCCAGAATGCCCGCCGTCTCGTCAAGAACTTGCGTGCTCGTTCGGGGATGCTTCGGGACTCCGTCCCCCGATGGGGTCCGACGCGCCACGCCGGAGGAATTTTGATGCGCATCACGTCCTGGGAGTAGCTTGTATGGGGGAGTAGTTAATTTGTGGGTCTTGCCAGAGAGCCAATGGTGTCTAAGGATGGCTCAAACTCTATTTTCTGCTTTGCTTAATTCTCTCGTATGGACTTGAATATTGCTTATCATTTTGGTTATTATGAATTTCTGTTGTGAGTTTAATGTTTGTTTTTCAAGTGCTTGTTCCTTGTTGTCTTTACCATGTTGATTCTTGATTTTTGTCTTGAGCTTGCCGCCGTGTTTGGATTTGTCTCATATACTCTTGTTTGCATGTCTTATTCCGCCTTGTCCCTTTGTCTTCCCCGTGACAAAATGGGGGGAGAAATTATGCATCTAATATGCTCTCATTTTCATGCTAACCCATGATATTTCACACTTGTTCGTGTCAAAGTTTTTTGTGTGCTTGACTTCGTTTAATCTTACTGAGCGTGTGAAATTAGTGTTAGGTTTGGGTTTGCTTGTCAAGAAAAGCCAAAGGGGGAGATTGAAATTCTAGATTTATTAGTTTTTGGCTTTCCTTGTCAAAATTGTTATTAACTCCACACAAGCTCTTAGATGAATCCAAATTAGTCTGTAGTGAAGGTCGCACTCGCTAGAACCCGGGCATGATCTCAAAAGAGGTATGGTCATGCATGTGCATTCAAGTTTCATTACTGGATTAATGCATTTTACGTCAAAGTTTTTTTTTGTCTTTCTCTCGACTAGTCTTTTTGTCTAGTCAAATAGAGTCTCGTCTTTCCGTAAAAGCCGGCACACCAATTAAGAAAACCCACATGGGCCCGACACCGTTCAGCCCTCAAAGAAGTTCCCCACCGTTGATCTTTAGAGATCTTCGTTTTGGTTGTGACACGTGCCCTCCTTTTGTTTTTCTCGATCTTTAAGGTTGTCTCGGGGCAAACAAACATTTGGTTGTTGTACAATGTAAAAAAAATCAAAAGATTGCAGAGTGCTTTAGCTTTCAAGCTTCCTCTCGTTGCTTTTAAAAACCCAGCATAAAACAAGCTTTTTGAATAGCATCAAATTCTGTGTTTCTTACACAAATCTTTTGGAAAACCGTTGTGTTTATATATTGTCTAAAACCCGAATTTCTCCAAATCTTCTTAGACAATTGTTTTTGGGATTCACGTTAGTTTTCAATTATTTTTGAGCGGGAAACCGACTCCGGCCGCTTTGGAATCCACATTTGCATTTCATCTTTATACCTTCATTCCATTTGCTTGGTTCATGTCTTGATCTAGGCCACAAGAAGTTGAGCTCAGAGGTGTCAGCCTCTCGTGAAGACCGGCAAGATCCATTTGGTGCTGGCAGGTTGCACAAAGGTACAAGCCGCCCTTTGAACATGTCTAGGATTCAGCTTGTTGTGTGAAACTTTGTACGAACCTTATTCATCACTAGTGGACAGACTCCTTGGAGTCCCTAGCTTTTTACCCGCTAGGGGTTTTCCAGCAACAAAATTACCGTGGTGTTATTTGTTTATAACTTGCTTAACTCTTCCTATTAAGTTATCGACATGCTTACTCATACTAACAAATCCGTATGAGATGTTAAATGCTCTTAACTCGACCTCCCGAGTTATATATGTGGTATATTTTGATTACTTGGGTAGTTAGGTCTTTTAGGTTTTTACCGCGTTAGGGTCATTCGTTCGTAACATTCTTGTAACTAGCTGACTAGTTGTCGACTAGTCGATAGACAAGAAATTCTCGTTTGTTACGTTATTCGCCGGTACCACTTCAATTGGTATCAGAGCTGCCAAATTTAAAGATACATAGAGTGATCTTCCGGGAATTACCGGTATTTGGGTGGAATCTCACCATGGATCGTGGATAGGACATCCTTGTCCCGCAACGCAGCCCGTTCGATGGTTCTCGATTATGCACATGGAGTGAAAATTCCGCATTTTCAGATGCTCAGATCTAAATGCTATCGACTATCTACTCTCGAATGTGAAGGCCCTTCAAAGACGCTGGATGGTGAGAAAGTTTTGAAACCTAAGCGTGACCGGACCACGTGGAAGTGACCGCCGCAATGGCGAACAAAAAGGCTATTAGAATGCAATTGTTTCGCATTTCGTGCTCGCTTGGACACATTAGACACTCGTGCTACAGCCTAAACAAGCATGGGATAAACTCGTAATTATGCATGAAGGTGATACTCAAGTAAAAGGATCTCAAAACTTCAAAATGACTCCTTGCATAAAAATTCAAGAGTTGAAAATGGATGACTCAACCTTTTCCGTGTTCTATGAAAGGTTGGAAGGCTTGACAATGAAGCTATGAGTTTGGGCAAACAGACGATGAGACAACCATTGTTAAGACTAAGTGGTCTTACCTAAGAAGTTCAAGCAAGAAGACTGCGATTCAAGAGGGTACAAGACCTCAATGAAGGCAACAAGCTTGGGAAACCGGCTAAAGCAAGCTTATCACATATGAGATGGAACTGAATTAGAAGAAGGTGACTCAAAGAAAGGGAAAATGTTGCTCTCCAAGGTGCCGGTAAGACAAACGCTCCGAAGGAATCAAGTTCTTGAGCCTCGAAGAGGGGATATGGCTTTGTTTGTGAAGCAATTTAGAAGAATCCTCAAAAACAAGGGAAGAATCGTGGAAAAGGAGTGGTGAATCGCTTCCAATGATTCGAAGTTCCAACCACAAGCAAAGAATTCTTTTGGTAGAAAGCAAGGAAAATTTGTTGATCGAAAGACTCATCCTCCTCTAGTGAGTCCTGACCTTGCTTCGCTGCAGCAGGAGTTATCATCGTGCCTTGAATGTGCAAACACCAAGAAGCAAAGGCAAAGAAAAGACAAAGCTATGGTGGCCACATGGAGTGAAAGCGAGAGTGAAAAATTAATTTCATTCCGACGAGTCCACCTGGATGATGAGGGAGACGTAAATTGCTTTTGTGTGGCAACCGTGGGATGAGAATCACTTAGTGATGACGATCTGGAAGTGGAAGATCCAGAGGATTTGTCATATGAGAAACTATGTCTCAAATATGACTCTCTTTGATGAAACTTGCAATGCTAAGAGTAACATTGAACTCAACAAAAGACTCTCGCACCGCAAAGAAAATGAGTCCATGAGACTAGTCGGGAAGGAATGTGAAGAGAAATTGCCAAACTTTGAAAACAACTCGTAGACATGTCGATTGCGTCTCCTTGTCTTCCTCAAAAGTGATTCAATGATTAAGCCGAATTGATGCTCTAGATGCTCAAGTCAAACATCTATCTAGTGCTCAGATAAGTTATCAAATCAAGTTGTTGCACTTAAAGCTAGCAATGTTATACCAAATGCCAACTTGGAAGCAAATGGAAGAATCAACGAGGCAAACAATAAAGTCATCCAACCGACTATCAATGAAAAGTGGACAAGATGCCGAGTTTGGGAAAGCCACATGGTGACAAGAGTAGTCTCGGTTTTGTTAAAAATGACCAAAATGTTGGGACTGTTAAAACCAAGTTTGTGAAAGAATCCGTGCCTACCAATCCTTCACTCACTTCTGTAACCTCGTGAGGCGGTTCGTTCCCATGTGTCACCACCGGTGGTGAAGCCGGTCACATTCGTCCAAAATGCGTAGTGCTACATGCAACAAGAAATGACTCCTTGAAGGATCAAAGTTGATCGACTCCAGTCGCCGGGTCACCGTAATTGCTCTCTGGGCTAGTTTGTCCACTGCTCAAATCTCTCCGTGCAAAATATGAAATGGGTCAAGAAATCTCCGAAAGGTGTATGGTTGTTCTAAATGCTCTTACCGCCACTAAGCCGAATGTGTGGTGGTCATGACGCTGGGTGTTCTCGTCACATGACCGGAGATAAAGATGCCTTCATTCGATCCCTACCTTGGTGGTGGTGTTCAATTTGGAGGAGGTGAAAATCACAGACATTGGCAAAGGTGAAGTCAAGATTCCCGCCTTCCTCAACTAAAAGATGTACGGCTAGTGGATGGTTTGAAACTGCTTGATAAGTGTTAGCCAATTGTGTGATGAAGTGGTCGACGAAGTGTGTTTCTCTAGTCGCGGGTTGCCGATTGTAGACAAAAGGGAAACAACATTCTTGTGCTACCAAGGTTCGCTCGATCATTGCTATATACTTGACTCCTCTCAAATCAACACTCTCTAGATGCAACAAAGTTAACATGAGACAAGTGTTTTGTGGCATAAAAAGACTCTGCCATGTAAATTTCAAGGATCTCCAAAACCGGCTAAAACATGGTGTAGTAAGAGGACTCCCACCGATCACCACTCGGATTCGTATGTGTGGGCAGCTTCATGTCAATTGGGAAAGCAAACCAAAGTGGCTCATAAGAAAGTGACGTATATTGGAACGCCAAAAGCTCTCCAACCGGTACTGGACTTGGTCAGACCCATTCTGCACTTGTCCATGGGTGGAAAGAAATATGTCTTGGTGATTGTGGATGACTACACTAGGTTTACTTGGGTGTGTTTTTGAGAGAAAAATCCGACACGTTCTGCCAGCTTTTTCACCGTCTACAAAGTTATGCTGAACGAGCTCCAAACAACCAACCCGCACTAGTCGAATTCGGTCCGATCATGGAACCGAGTTTGAAAATGCATTTTGATGATTTTTGCCTCGACAAATGGGATTAAGCATGAATTTTCTCGCTCCATCGCCTCAAGAAACGGTGTGGTTGAAAGGAAGAATAGGGTCTTGATTGAGATGACCCGTGTTGTTAAATAGCAAGAACTTACAGCATTTTGGCTGAAGCAATGAGTACAAATATGTCATATTTCTTAACCGTGTTTCTAATTCTGCATCAAAAATGACACCCTATGAACTGTGGAAAGGAAAGAAGCCAATGGTAAAGCATTCGTAGTCTTTGGAAGTACTTGCTACATCCTAAGAGATCGAGAAACAATCTCTTGCAGTTTGATTCTAAGAGTGATGAAGTGGATCTCTTGGGATATTCTACTACAAGTTTCCATGCGCATATAGGGTCTACACCTTCGAACAAAGACCATTATGGAATCAATAAAATGTCGAATTGATGATTCTCAATAAGATTTTGCCGGTCTGAAGAAAATGTGGAATTGATCTCTCAAGCCCCATTAGAAACCCATGTAGATTCCTTGTCAGTTCCAAGAGGGAGTCAAAGAGAAACTCATGATGAACCGTGTCCTAATCGATTTCGGGATTTTGATAAGAAAAAGCCAAATGGTTACTTGCAATCACAACGTGACGCCATTGTGGGTCCCGTGTATAAGGGTGTTCGAACAAAAGCAAGCAAATGAAGTTGCTCATGTCTCGCCATGGTGTCTCGCAGGAACCCAAGAATGTCAAAGAAGCCTTGAAAGATGAAGAATGGACAACATTGCCAGTGCAAGAAGAACTTAACTGGCTGAAAGGAATGATGTATGGCGCCTTGTCGCCGCCTCCCAACACCAATGTTATTGGAACCAAGTGATCTACAAGAACAAATCACGAAATGAAATGTCATCAAACAAGGCTGCATTAGTTGCACAAGGCTACTCTCAACTCAAGGTGTGGATTTTGATGAAACCTTCGCTCCAGCTTGCTCCGTCCTGGAACTGTCGACTTCATGTGCTATTGCTCACTCTGAAGTTTAAACTTTTCCAAATGGATGTCAAGACTGGCTTCTCAATGGGTACTTAAATGAAGAGGTGTTTGTGGGAACAAACTCCAAGGGCTTTGGAAGATCCTCACACCTTGATGGAGTATACAAACCGAAGAAAGCTCTCTACTAAGCCTAAAACAAGCACCACGTGCATGGTATGAAAGATTATCCTCTCATTTTGGCACATGGTTTCTCTCGTGTCGCTGACAAACCTTGTTTGTGAAAAGGGTGGATAAACATGTTGTGATATCTCAAGTGTATGGATGATATTGTGGTTGGCTCAACGCTCACTCTCTAGTCAATCGTGGGCTTCATCAATATGATGACTAGCGAGTTTGAAATGAGTCTTGTTGGAGAACTTACCTATTTTTCTCTAAGCCAAGTGAGACAAGAGGGAGAATGGCATTTTCATTTCTCAAACCAATATGCCAAAAATCACATTAAAAGTTTGGTCTTGAGAACTCCAAAGCTTCTAGGTCACCCATGAGCACATGTGCTAAGATGCACAAGGATCCAAGTGGAAAGGATGTGGATCAAACCTGTATGTATACGATCGGGTGGCCATCGTATCTTACCGCAAGTAGACCTGGGATATTGCATTTGCCGTTGGGGTGTGTGCTCTGGCCCAAAGTTGTCCTAAAGAATCTCATCTCGATGGCCGTTAAAAGAATCATCAAGTATGTCTAAGTGGAACTTCCGAGTTTGGCTTACATTACACTCATGACACAAATACAAATCTCGTTGGTATAGTGATACCACTGGGCAGTTGTATATAGATGGATCTAAAAGCACTTCGGGGAGCTTTCTATGGAAACAACCCTGTTGCATGGCACAAAGAAGAAACAAAACTCGTGTTTCTCTTTCAACCGGCTGAATATGTGGCAACCGGGAGTTGTTGCACTCAACTAATGTGGATGAAACAAATGCTTAGTGACTACTGTGGATCTTGCAATCGAAGCTTCGATCTATTGTGATAATATGAGTGCGATTGACATATCAAAGAACCCCGTCCAACATTCAAGAACCAAGCACATTGATATACGACATCACTTTATTCGAGATCTTGTTGAAGGTAATACTCTCACCTTAAACTTTGTGCCAACCGAAAACAACTAGCTGATATATTCACAAAAAGTACTGTATAATCGAAGGTATGAAAATCTTCGACGGTCTATTGGTATTCGTGCTTAGTCTAGAATAGTTTGAACAGCCATGCTTCCACCTGTCTCTTTCTGCGGGGCATATTTTTGATTAGTCATTCACCTATCAAACAAAGCCTACCGTTTCTCTCGTTTGTTTCTCTTCAAGGTCATACATGGTACTATAATGTGTGGATTCTACTTTAGTAAATATTGACTATGATGTCAGTTCTCCCCTTCCAAAATATGATGGCCTAAAATCATTTTTCCTAACTCACAAAAGCTTAGGTGAATTTGTTTGTTAAGTCTACTGGGTCTTAATTGAGACATAGTACTTCTACTTGCTCTATAATCTGGAATTCCTTTTGGCATATGACCATCTCCCAAAGGGTATTTATTTCTACATCTCGTGTGTGCTTGCTCTACATCAACAATTGTAAACAAAAAAAAAAAAAAAAAAAAAAAAAAAAAGGGGGAAAAAACATCCTTAGAATTTAGAGCAAAGACCGCACTTCTTTCAACAATATGAAATTTTTTATAACTCCCTCTCTGGCCAAATACTATTCCATGCAATGTCATGGTGTTTTCACATCTTGTCCTCATCAAATTCACAAATTGAATTTTGAAGTGCATTACTCAAACTTGCACTCACCTTGATAGACTTGGCATCTTACTCTATGCCTTATCACCATTCTCATCTCATAGAAATTCCATTTTTATCATTGACTCCGCCTTTTTTGTTCATATTATGTAGCAAGTGTTAATTCTTAAGCTCAATGGATTATTAAAAGTTTTGTTAACTCGCACATTCGCTTTTGGCCTTGTTAGCAAGGAAATATGATTTCATGATGGCCATCAACCATCCCCTTCCCTCACTCGACGCATCATAGTTACATAATGAATAAGTCCAATCCTAATATTATTTGGTTTGTTATATCTTTTGGAAGAGTAGCTCTTGGAGGAACCATTGCATCCATTTTTTTTTATTTATTTTAATTTATTTAATGTTTTCTTTATCTTGAAGCATGGTTGTTGAAATTATTTTATTCCCTCTTCTTTGCATCTCGTCTAGTTGTTATCTCGTTGATGCAAAGCTTACCGTGCTCTTCCTTGATCTTGGTACCATGTGTGTTGTCATGTTCAACCGAGTTGACTTGGGTACACCGTGATTAAGTTTTTCACAACACACGCTAAGTGGACATATCTCATTTCTCGACTAGTATTAATGTCTAGTCGATAAGGGAAATAGATATTTATGTCATTCTCGCTAGTCCTCCGCCATCTCGAGTTTCCCCCTTTTTTCCTCGTGTTCCGAGAAAATCTCGGGACTCTAGGGCTCTACACTTTCGCTTTCTAAATATCGTGCCGCTCATTTTTTGAAACCCATCTTCCAATTTTTTTTCAAACCTCGTGCTGCCTCTTTCCAACCCATTTACCCTAACCGCCCAAATCCTTTCTCTCTCGACTCAACTACAAACCTCCATCTCCATGGCTTCCTTCTTCCTCATCCGCACGACGCACTAGATCCAAATCTTCAGCTCCGTCCACCGAGATCCGTCACCGAAGCAATGGTTTGGAAGGCTCGATTCTTCAACAAACGCGCCAGACTCTCTGTGAGATTCGACCACATCCCCGTCTTGGGCCCGCCGCTTCGAGCGCCACGTGTCCTTCCTTGACCTTCCTCTCGCCACCGCCCGTACACTCGACGCATTTGATCGAAAAAAATACCAACTTCACACCGTCAACCAACCACTGAGAAATTCAATTTGTCGTGGGTGTTTGAGTTCTACGCCAATCTTCCCCCCTACTTTTCCAAGCATGGGTCCAGTGTGTATGTTCGAAATGTGCTCTGCCTTTTCCCCGATGTCATTGCATATATTTATGGTCCGCTCATCCTTCTGCAACTGATGTTGAGAGTTTTATGGATGCTACCGCTTATACTATCGAGTCCTCTCATAGGATGCTTATGTCGATCCATCCATTCCCTTGAAAACTCCCAAGTGTATAAATCCCATCTCCCCTCACCATAAGTGCTTCGGGATTTTATTCGTAGAAATGTCATCCCCACTTCCACTGTGCCAATCCGACCATCCTCGCCGCAAAATTGTCTATGCCATGCTTAATGGTCTTTGAGGTTCCCTTCTCTTCGCTCTTTATGTTTGACTCCATCCTCTCCAAAGCCCGAGTCTCCCGAGGTTCCCTTGCCGCCCACCCCATCACCCGCCCGGGTCAAAATCAACGAGTGCCTCCACGATGACGACGTTGGGATTACTTCTTACCACGCTCTTACTGCTTCATTGCCTCTCGGATCTGGGGTGCCACTGTCCGCCGTTGTATCCGGGCACCGCTGTTCCTCCTCCCTCCTCCATCGCTCTGCCACGGACAGTACCTTTGAAGCCGAGAATGCCCGTCTCGTCAAGAACTTGCAGAAGCTCGTTCGGGATGCTTCGTGGACTGTCTCCTCATGGGTCCGACGCGCCCACGCCGGAGGAATTTTGATGCGCATCACGTCCGGGGGAGTAGCTTGTATGGGGAGTAGTTAATTTTAGGGGTCTCTATTAGAGAGCCAATGGTGTCTAAGGATGGCTCAAACTTATTTTTCTGTTTGGTTTAATTCTCTCGTATGGACTTGAATATTGCTTATCATTTTGGTTATGCGAATTTCTACAGTGAGTTTAATGTTTGTTTTTCAAAGTGCTTGTTCCTTGTTGTCTTTACCATGTTGATTCTTGATTTTTGTCTAGCCATGCCGTGGGCCGTGTTTGGATTTGTTCCGCGATACTTGTTTGCATGTCTTATTCCGCCTTGTCCCTTCGTTGTCTTCCCGTGACAAAATGGGGAGAAATTATGCATCTAATATGCTCTCATTTTCATAACCTATGATATTTCACACTTGTTCGTGTCAAAAAGTTTTTGTGCAGGTTTGGACTTCGTTTAATCTACTTGAGTGTGGGTGTGAAATTAGTGTTAGGTTTGCTTGTCAAGAAAAGCCAAAGGAGATTGTAAATTTAGATTTATTAGTTTTGGCTTTCCTTGTCAAAATTGTTATTAACTCCACACAAGCTCTTAGATGAATCCAAATTAGTCTAGAGTAAGAAGGTTGCACGTTTGAAGAACTCGGCATGATCTCAAAGAGGTATGGTCATGCATGTGCATTCAAGTTTCATTACCGATTAATGCATTTTACGTCAAAAGTTTTTTTGTCTTTCCGACTAGTCTTTTTGTCTAGTCAAATAGAGTCTGTCTTTTCCGTAAAAGCCGCACACCAATTACAAAACCCACATGGGTCTCTCGACACTGTCAGCCTCCCCGAAGTTCCCCTCACCGCGATCTGTGAGATCTGCTTTTGGCTGTGGACACGTGCCCTCCTTTTGTTTTTTCGATTTTTGCTGTTGTTCCAAACAAACATTTGGTTGTTGTACACGAAAATCAAAAGATTGCAGAGAGTGTTTTTAGCTTTCAAGCTTCCTCTCTCGTTGCTTTTAAAACCCGCATAAAAATGTTTTGAATAAGCATCAAATTTGTGTTTCTTTACACAAATCTTTTTGGAAAAACCGTTGTGTTTATATATTGTCTAAAACCTCGAATTTCTCCAAATCTTCTTAGACAATTGTTTTTGGATTCACGTTTAGTTTTCTTCAATTATTTTGAGCGGGAAAACCGGGATCGGGTCGGGCTGAATCCACATTTGCATTTCATCTTTATACCTTCATTCCATTTGCTTGTCTATGTCTTGATTCTATACACAAGAAGCTGAGCTCGTGAGGACAAGCCGCCTCGTGAAGACTCAAGCAAGATCCATTTGGTGCTAAGTAAGGTTGCACAAAGGTACAAGCCGCCCTTGAACATGTCTAGATTCAGCTTGTTTGTGGTGAAACTTTGTATGAACTCTTATTCATCACTAGTGGACAGACTTTGAGTCCCCCAGCGCTGTTTTTTTACCCAGCTAGGGGGTTTTTCCGGCAACAAAATTACCGTGTGTTATTTGGTTTATAACTTGCTTAACTCTTCCTATTAAGTTATCACATGCTTACTTCATGTTAACAAATCTCGTATGAGATGTTAAATGCTTAATCGACCTCCCCGAGTTATATATGTGGTATATTTGATTACTTGGGTAGTTAGGTCTTAAGGTTTTTACCGCGTTAGGTTTGCCGTCCTGCACATTCTTGTAACTAGTTGACTAGTTGTCGACTAGCCGATAGACAAGAAATTCCCGTTTGCCAAAAGTTATTCCGCCCGGTACCAATTTCAATTGGTATCGTAGCGCGCCTAAAGATACATAGAGGATCTCTGGGAATTAATGGCATTGGGTGGAATCTCACCACATGGATCGTGATAGGACATCCTTGTCTCGCAACGCTACCCGTCTCGATGGCCCCGATTATGCGCCGTGGAGTGAAAATTCTGCATTTTCTGTATGCTCTAGATCTAAATGCTATCGACTATCTTACTCGAATGGAAGGCTCCTTCAAAGACAGTTGATGGTGAGAAAGTTTTGAAACCTAAGTGTGACTGACCACAGGGAAGTGACCGCCGCAATGGCGAACAAAAAGGCTAGGAATGCAATTGTTTCTCGCTATTTCTCGTGCTCTCGCTTTGGGATTAATATTAGACACCTGTATACAAAATTTCAAACAAGCATGGGATAAACTCAGAATTATGCATGAAGGTGATATCAAGTAAAGGATCTCAAACTTCAATGACTCGTACAAAATTCGAAGAGTTGAAATGCATGACTCAACCTTTTTTCCGTGTTCTATGAAAGGTCGGAAGGCTTGACAAATGAAGCTATGAGTTTGGGTAAAATGTATCGATGAGACAATCCATTGTTAAGAAGATTCTAAGGGTCTTACCTAAGAAGTTCGCAAAGAAGACTGGCATTCAAGAGGTACAAGACCTCAATGAAATCAAGCTTCGGGAAACCGGGCCGCAAGCTTATCACATATGAGATGGAACTTGAATTAGAAGAAGGTGACTCAAAGAAAGGGAAAATGTTGCTCTCCAAGGTGTTGAGAAGACAAACGCTCCGAAGGAATCAAGTTCTTTGAGCCCCGAAGAGGATATGGCTTGTTTGTGAAGCAATTTAGAAGAATCCTCAAAAACAAGGGAAGAATCGTGAAAGGAAAGGGTGAATCGTCTAATGATTCGAAGTTCCAACCACAAGCAAAGAATTCTTTGGTAGAAAGCAAGGAAAATTTGTTGATCGTAAAGCACTATCCTCCTCTAGTGAGTCCTGGACTCTGCTTTGCTTGTGGAGGAGTTAGTCATCGTGCCTTTGAATGCAAACACCAAGAAGCAAAGGCAGAAAAGACAAAGCTATGGTGGCCACATGGAGTGAAAGCGAGAGTGAAAATTCACTTCATTCTCGACGAGTCCACTCGATGATGAGGGAGACAGAAATTGCTTTTTGTGGTAACCTGTGGATGAGAATCACTAGTGATGACGATCCGTGCGTGAAGATCCGTAGGATTTGTCATATGAGAAACTATGTCTCAAATATGACTCTCTCTTGATGAAACTTGCAATGCTAAGAGTAACAACATTGAACCTAACAAAAGACTCTCTCGCACTGCAGAAAGAAAATGAGTCCATGAGACTAGTCGAAGGAAACAGAAGAGCAAAATTGCCAAACTTGAAAAACAACTCGTAGACATACGATCATATGTCTCCTTGTCTTCTCAAAAGTGATCTCGATTGCCGAATTGATGCTCTAGATGCTCGTCAAACATCTATCTAGTGCTCGTGATAGGCTTATCAAATCAAGTTGTTGCACTTAAAGCTAGCAATGTTATGTACCAAAATGCCAACTTGAAGCAAGCTGGAAGAATTGAATGAGGCAAACAATAAAGTCATCCAACTGACTATTGGGGCTGGAAAAGTGGACAAGATGCTGAGTTTGGGAAAGTCATATGGTGACAAGAGTGGTCTCGGTTTTGTTAAAAATGACCAAAATGTTGGGACTGTTAAAACCAAGTTTGTGAAAGAATCTGTGCCTACCAATCCTTCATTCACTTCAGAACCCGTGAGGCGGTTCGTTCCCATGTGTCACCACTGTGGTGAAGCTGGTCACATTCGTCCAAAATGCAGAAAGCTGCATGCAACAAGAAATGACTCCTTGAAGAATCAGGTTGATCGACTAGTCGCTGAAGTCAACAGAATTGCTCAGTTAGTTTGTCCATCAAGCTCAAATCTCTCCAGGCAAAATATGAAATGGGTCAAGAAATCTCCTGAAAGGTGTATGGTTGTTCTAAATGCTCTTACTGCCACTAAGCCGAATGTGTGGTATCTAGACAGTGGGTGTTCTCGTCACATGACTGGAGATAAAGATGCCTTCTTATCTCTTGATCCCTACCTTGGTGGTGGTGTTCAATTTGGAGGAGGTGAAAAATCACAGATTATTGGCAAAGGTGAAGTCAAGATTCCTGGTCTTCCTCAACTAAAAGATGTACGGCTAGTGGATGGTTTGAAATCAAGCTTGATAAGTGTTAGCCAATTGTGTGATGAAGTGGCTGACGAAGTGTGTTTCTCTAGTCGTGGTTGCCGTATTGTAGACAAAAGGGGAAACAACATTCTTGTGCTACCAAGGTCTGCTGATCATTGCTACATACTTGACTCCTCTCAAATCAACACTCTCTCTAGATGCAACAAAGCTACTGATGAGACAAGTGTTCTGTGGCATAAAAGACTTGGCCATGTAAATTTCAAGGATCTCAAAAAACTGTCAAAACATGGTGTAGTAAGAGGACTTCCACTGATCACTACCTCGGATTCGTATGTGTGCAGCTCATGTCAATTGGGAAAGCAAACCAAAGTGGCTCATAAGAAAGTGACAGATATTGGAACGTCAAAAGCTCTCCAACTGGTGCATTTGGACTTGGTTGGACCCATTCAGACCTTGTCCATGGGTGGAAAGAAATATGTCTTGGTGATTGTGGATGACTACACTAGGTTTACTTGGGTGTGTTTTTTGAGAGAAAAATCTGACACTTTTCAGCAGTTTTTCACTGTCTACAAAGTTATGCTGAACGAGGCTCCAAACAGTCAACCTGCACTAGTCAGAATTCGGTCTGATCATGGAACTGAGTTTGAAAATGTGCATTTTGATGATTTTTGCTCGACAAATGAGATTAAGCATGAATTTTCTGCTCCAATCACTCCTCAGCAAAACGGTGTGGTTGAAAGGAAGAATAGGGTCTTGATTGAGATGACTCGTGTGTTGTTAAATAGCAAGAACTTGGCTAAGCATTTTTGGGCTGAAGCAATGAGTACAGCGTGTCATATTTCTAACCGTGTGTTTCTCAGACCCGGTACCAAAATGACACCCTATGAACTGTGGAAAGGAAAGAAGCCAATGGTAAAGCATTTCAGAGTCTTTGGAAGTACTTGCTACATCCTAAGAGATCGAGAACATCTTGCAAAGTTTGATTCTAAGAGTGATGAAGGGATCTTCTTGGGATATTCTACTACAAGTCGCGCATATAGGGTCTACAATCTTCGAACAAAGACCATCATGGAATCAATAAATGTCAGAATTGATGATTCTGCTGTTACTCTTGCTGAATCTGTTGAAAATGTGGAATTGATCTCTCAAGCCCCATTAGAAACCCATGTAGATTCTGTCAGGTCAGAAGAGGGGTCAGAAAGAGAAACTCATGATGAACCGTGTCCTAATCAGATTTCTGGGATTTTGGATAAGAAAAAGCCAAAATGGGTTACTTGCAATCACAACGATGAAGCCATTGTGGGTCCTGCAGATAAGGGTGTTCGAACAAGAAAGCAAGTTGCAAATGAAGTTGCTCATGTCTGCTATGTGTCTCAAGAGGAACCCAAGAATGTCAAAGAAGCCTTGAAAGATGAAGAATGGACAATTGCCATGCAAGAAGAACTTAATCAGTTTGAAAGGAATGATGTATGGCAGCTTGTCGCTCGGCCTCCCAACACCAATGTTATTGGAACCAAGTGGATCTACAAGAACAAATCTGATGAGTCAGGAAATGTCATCAGAAACAAGGCCAGATTAGTTGCACAAGGCTACTCTCAACTCGAAGGTGTGGATTTTGATGAAACCTTCGCTCCAGTTGCTCGTCTTGAATCTGTTCGACTCCTATGTGCTATTGCCTGCCACTTGAAGTTTAAACTCTTCCAAATGGATGTCAAGACTGCCTTCCTCAATGGGTACTTAAATGAAGAGGTGTATGTGGAACAACCCAAGGGTTTTGAAGATCCTCACAATCTTGATGGAGTATACAAACTGAAGAAAGCTCTCTACGGTCTAAAACAAGCACCACGTGCATGGTATGAAAGATTATCCTCTCATCTTCTTGCACATGGTTTCTCTCGTGGCTCAGTTGACAAAACCTTGTTTGTGAAAAGGGTGGATAAACATGTTGTGATATCTCAAGTGTATGTGGATGATATTGTGGTTGGCTCAACGTCTAATTCTCTAGTCAATCAGTTCATCAATATGATGACTAGCGAGTTTGAAATGAGTCTTGTTGGAGAACTTACCTATTTTCTCGGGCTTCAAGTGAGACAAGAGGAGAATGGCATTTTCATTTCTCAAACCAAATATGCCAAAAATCTGTTACTAAAGTTTGGTCTTGAGAACTCCAAAGCTTCTAGGTCACCCATGAGCACATGTGCTAAGATGCACAAGGATCCAAGTGGAAAGGATGTGGATCAAACCTTGTATAGAAGCATGATTGGCAGCTTACTGTATCTTACTGCAAGTAGACCGGATATTGCATTTGCCGTTGGGGTGCGTGCTCGTTTCCAAAGTTGTCCTAAAGAATCTCATCTGATGGCTGTTAAAAGAATCATCAAGTATGTCGGTGGAACTTCTGAGTTTGGCTTACAGTACACTCATGACACAAATACAAATCTCGTTGGGTATAGTGATGCCGACTGGGCAGGTTGTATAGATGATCGGAAAAGCACTTCTGGGGGAGCTTTCTATGTGGGAAACAACCTGGTTGCATGGCACAGCAAGAAACAAAACTGTGTTTCTCTTTCAACCGCCGAAGCGGAATATGTGGCAGCTGGGAGTTGTTGCACTCAACTAATGTGGATGAAACAAATGCTTAGTGACTATGGGATCTTGCAATCGAAGTTTCTGATCTATTGCGATAATATGAGTGCGATTGACATATCAAAGAACCCTGTCCAACATTCAAGAACCAAGCACATTGATATACGACATCACTTTATTCGAGATCTTGTTGAAGGTAATACTCTCACCTTAAACTTTGTGCCAACTGAAAAACAACTAGCGGATATATTCACAAAAGCACTAGATAATCGAAGGTATGAAAATCTTCGACGGTCTATTGGTATTTGTGCTTAGTCTAGAATAGTTTGAATAGCCATGCTTCCACTGTCTTTCTGTGCATATTTTTGATTAGTCATCTCACTCATCAAACAGCTACCTGTTCTCTCTGTTTGTTTCTCTTCAAGGTCATACATGGTACTATAATGTGTGGATTCTACTTTAGTAAATATTGACTATGATGTCAAAGGTTCTCCCTTCCAAAATATGATGGCCTCTGAAAAATCATTTTTCCTAACTCACAAAAGCTTAGGTGAATTTGTTTGTTAAGTCTACTTTGGTCTTAATTGAGACATAGTACTTCTACTTGCTCTATAATCTGGAATTCCTTTTGGCATATGACCATCTCCCAGTGGTATTTATTTCTACATCTGTGTGTGGTTGCTCTACATCAACAATTGTAAAAAAAAAAAAAAAAAAAAAAAAAAAAAAAAAGGGGGAAAACATCCCTTAGAATTTAGAGCAGCACCATACCTCTTTCAACAATATGAAATTCTTTTATAACTCCTCTCGGTCAAATACTATTCCATGCAATGTCATGGTGTTTTCACATCTTGTCCTCATCAAATTCAAAAATTGAATTTTGAAGTGCATTACTCAAACTTGCACTCACCTTGATAGGACTTGCATCTTACTCTATGCCTTATCAGTCATTCTCATCTCATAGAAATTCCATTTTTATCATTGACTGCCTTTTTGTTCATATTATGTAGCAAGTGTTAATTCTTAAGCTCAATGGATTATTAAAAGTTTTGTTAACTCGCACATTCGTTTTGGCCTTGTTAGCAAGGAAATATGATTTCATGATGGCCATCAACCATCCCCTTCCCTTACCTTGACGCATCATAGTTACATAATGAATAAGTCCAATCCTAATATTATTGTCTATATATGTCTTTGAAGAGTCGCTCTTGAGGAACCCATTGCATTCATTCTTTTTTATTTATTTTAATTTATTTAATGTTTTCTTTTATCTTGGAAGCATGGTTGTTGAAATTATTTTATTCCCTCTTCTTTGCATCTGTCTAGTTGTTATCTGTTGATGCAAAGCTTACTGTGCTCTTCCTTGATCTTGGTACCATGTGTGTTGTCATGTTCAACTGAGTTGACTTGGGTACACTGTGTTTGTTTTTTCACAAACACACGCTAAGTGGACATATCTCTTTTCTGACCAGTATTAATGTCTAGTCAGATAAGGGAAATAGGGCTATTTATGTCATTCTGCTTCTAGTCTCCTCTGCCATCTCGAGTTTCCCCCCCTTTTCTGTGTTCCGAGAAAATCTGGACTCTAGGGCTCTACACTTTCAGTTTCTTAAATATCGTGCCGCCTCATTTTTTGAAACCCATTTCCTCTCCAATTTTTTTTAAACCTCGTGCTGCCTCTTTCCAACCCATTTACCCTAACCGTCTCAAATCCTTTCTCTCTGACCAACTACAAACCTCCATCTCCATGGCTTCCTCTTCTTCCTCATCTGCACGACGCACTAGATCCAAATCTTCAGCTCCGTCCACTGAGAGATCCGTCACCGAGCTAGTCGATGGAGTTGCTCGATTCTTCAACAAACGCGCCAGGACCAGATTCGACCACATCTCGTCTTGGCCCGTCGTTTCTGAGCGTCACGTGTCCTTCCTTGACCTTCCTCTCGCCACCGCCTGTACAGCCGACGATTTGATCGAAAAATACCAACTTCACACTGTCAACCAACCACTGGAGAAATTCAATTTGTCGTGGGTGTTGGAGTTCTACGCCAATCTTCCCCCTACTTTTCCAAGCATGGGTCCAGGTGTGTATGTTCGAAATGTGTCGGTTCCTTTTTCCCCTGATGTCATTGCATATATTTATGGTCTGCCTTCATCCTTCAAATCTGATGTTGAGAGTTTTATGGATGCTACCTCTGCTTATACTATCGAGTCCTATCATAGGGATGCTTATGTCGATCCATCCATTCCCTTGAAAAACTCCCAAGTGTATAAATCCCATCTCTCCCCTCACCATAAGTGCTTCTGGGATTTTATTCGTAGAAATGTCATCCCCACTTCCAATAATGCCAATCCGACCATCCTCGCTGCTAAAATTGTCTATGCCATGCTTAATGGTCTTGAGGTTCCCTTCTCTTGCCTTATGTTTGACTCCATCCTCTCCAAAGCCCGAGTCTCCCGAGGTTCCCTTGTGCTGCCCAATCTCATCACCCGGCTCTGTCAAAATCAACGAGTGCCTCCATCAGATGACGACGTTTGGATTACTTCTACCACGGCTCTTACTCGTTCGTCTCTGGATCTAAGTGCCACTATGTCCGCTGTTGCATCTGGCAATCCTCGTCCTCCTCCTCCCTCCACTGCTTCAGCGTTTCGCCGGATTAAGTACCTTGAAGCTGAGAATGCCCGTCTTCGTCAAGAACTTGCAGAAGCTCGTTCTGGGGATGCTTCAGGGACTATCTCCTCAGATGGGTCCGACGCCAGCTCACGCTCGGAGGAATTTTGATGCGCATCACGTCTGGGGGAGTAGCTTGTATGGGGGAGTAGTTAATTTTAGGGGTCTCTATTAGAGAGCCAATGGTGTCTAAGGATGGCTCAAACTATATTTTTCTGTTTGGTTTAATTCTCTGTATGGACTTGAATATTGCTTATCATTTTGGTTATTATGAATTTCTGTTGTGAGTTTAATGTTTGTTTTTCAAGTGCTTGTTCCTTGTTGTCCTTACCATGTTGATCCTTGATTTTTGTCTTAGCCATGCTGCTGCGTTTGGATTTGTCTGCTTTATACTTGTTTGCATGTCTTATTCCGCCTTGTCCCTTTGTCTTCCTGTGACAAAATGGGGGAGAAATTATGCATCTAATATGCTCTCATTTTCATAACCCATGATATTTCACACTTGTTCGTGTCAAAAGTTTTTTTGTGCAGGTTTGGACTTCGTTTAATCTACTTGAGTGTGGGTGTGAAATTAGTGTTAGTTTTGGGTTTGTTTTGTCAAGAGAAGCCAAAGGGGGAGATTGTAAATTCTAGATTTATTAGTTTTTGGCTTTCCTTGTCAAAATTGTATTAACTCCACACAAGCTCTTAGATGAATCAGCTAGTCTAGCAGTTAAGCTGCACTCAGCTTGAAGAACTCGGCATGATCTCAAAAGAGGTAAGGGTCATGCATGCAGTATTCAAGTTTCATTACCGATTAATGCATTTTACGTCAAAAGTTTTTTTGTCTTTCCGACTGTCTTTTGTCTAGTCAATAGAGTCCGTCTTTTCCGTAAAGCCGGCACACCAATTAAGAAAACCCACATGGGTCTCGACACCGTTCGCTCCCCAAAGGAAGTTCCCCACCGTTGATCTTTAGAGATCCGTTGGTTGTGACACGGCCCTCCTTGTTTTTCTCGATCTTTAAGGTTGTCCGGGGCAAAATGTAAACATTTGGTTGTTGTACACGAAAATCAAAAGATTGCAGAGTGTTTTTAGCTTTCAAGCTTCCTCTCTCGTTGCTTTTAAAAACCCAAGATAAAACAAGCTTTTGAATAAGCATCAAATTCTTGGTGTTTCTTTACACAAATCTTTGGAAAATCATGTGTTTATATATTGTCTAAAACCTGAATTTCTCCAAATTTTCAGATAATTGTTTTGGATTCACGTTATTTTCAATTATTTTGAGCGGGAAAACTGATCGGGTCAGCTTTGAATCCACATTTGCATTTCATCTTTATACCTTCATTCCATTTGCTTGGTTCATGTCTTGATTCGTGCCACAAGAAGTCGAGCTCGTAGGACAAGCCGCCCTCTCGTGAAGACCGAAGCAAAGATCCATTTGGTGCTAAGTAAGGTTGCACAAAGGTACAAGCTGCCCTTGAACATGTCTAGGATTTGAGCTTGTTGTGTGAAACTTTGTATGAAACCTTATCTATCACTAGTGGACAGACTCCTCTTGAGTCCCCCGGTTTTTTTTACCCAAGTGAGGTTTTTCCCAAGCAACAAAATTACCGTGTGTTATTTGTTTATAACTTGCTTAACTCTTCCTATTAAGTTATTGACATGCTTACTTCATGTTAACAAATCTCGTATGAGATGTTAAATGTTTAATCGACCTCCTCGAGTTATATATGTGGTATATTTGATTACTTGGGTAGTTAGGTCTTTTAGGTTTTTACTCGCGTTAGGTTTGCCGTTCCTAACATTCTTTGTAACTAGTTGACTAGTTGTCGACTAGTCGATAGACAAGAAATTCTCGTTTGTTACAGTTATTCCGCCCGGGTACCAATTTCAATTGGTATCGTAGGCCACGCAAAGATACATGAGTGATCTCTCGGGGAATTACCGGGTATTGGGTGGAATCTCACCATGGATCGTGATGTGACATCCTTGTCCCGCAACGCACCCCGTTCGATGGTTCCGATTATGCGCCGTGGAGTGAAAAATTCCATTTTCTTAGATGTCAGATCTAAATGCTATCGACTATCTTACTCTCGAATGGAAGGCTCCTTCAAAGACAAGCTGATGGTGAGAAAGCTTGAAACCTAAGTGTGACTGACCACGTGAAGTGACCGCCGCAATGGCGAACAAAAGGCTAGAATGCAATTGTTTCTCGCTATTTCTCGTGCCTCGCTTTGGACACATTAGACACTCGTGCTACGCCCAACAAGCATGGGATAAACTCAGAATTATGCATGAAGGTGATACTCAAGTAAAGGATCTCAAACTTCAAATGACTGGTATTGTGTACCCGAAGAGTTGAAAATGGATGACTCCGAACCTTTTTCCGTGTTCTATGAAAGGTTGGAAGGCTTGACAAATGAAGCTAAGGAGTTTGGGTAAACAGATCGATGAGACAACCATTGTTAAGAAGATTCTAAGGGTCTTACCTAAGAAGTTCAAGGTACATCGCGATTCAAGAGGTACAAGACCTCAATGAAACTGCTTGGGAAACTGGTCGCCAAGCTTATCACATATGAGATGGAACTTGAATTAGAAGAAGGTGACTCAAAGAAAGGGAAAATGTTGCTCTCCAAGGTGTTGAGAAGACAAACGCTCCGAAGGAATCAAGTTCTTTGAGCCCCGAAGAGATATGGTTTGTTTAGAAGCAATTTAGGAAGAATCCTCAAAAACAAGGGAAGAATCGTGGAAAGGAGTGGTGAATCGCCTAATGATTCAAGTTCCAAAACTACAAGCAAAGAATTCTTTTTGGTAGAAAGCAAGGAAAATTTGTTGATCGTGAAAGACTCATCCTCCTCTGAGTCTCGACCTTGCTTTGCTTGCGGGAGCAGAGTCATCGTGCCTTGAATGTGCAAACACCAAGAAGCAAAGGCAAGAGAAAGACAGTAAAGCTGGTGGCCACATGGAGGAAAAGCGAGAGTGAAAATTCACTTCATTCCGACGAGTCCACCGATGATGAGGAGACAGAATTGCTTTGTGGCAACTGCGGGATGAGAATCACTTTGGCCATGACGATCTCAAGGGAAGATCCGCAGGATTTGTCATATGAGAAACTATGTCTCAAATATGACTCCTCTTTGATGAAACTTGCAAGCAAGAGTAACATTGAACTCAACAAAAAGACTCTCCCGCACCGTTAAAGAAAATGAGTCCATGAGACTAGTCGAAAGGAACAAGTAAGAGAAAATTGCCAAACTTGAAAACAACCTCGTGAGACATGTCGTATCATAGTGTCTCTTGTCTTCAAAAGTGATTCGATTGCCGAATTGATGCTCTAGATGCTCAAGTCAAACATCTATCTAGTGCTCTGATAAGTTATCAAATCAAGTTGTTGCACTTAAAGCTAGCAATGCTATGTACCAAATGCAACTTGAAGCAACTGGAAGAATTGAATGAGGCAAAACAATAAAGTCATCCAACCGACTATTGGGGCCGGAAAAGTGGACAAGATTGAAATGGGGAAAGTCATATGGTGACAAGAGGGTCTCGCTTTGTTAAAAATGACCAAAATGTTGGGACCGTTAAAACCAAGTTTGTGAAAGAATCTCGTGCCTACCAATCCTTCACTCACTCGTAACCCGTGAGGCGGTTCGTTCCCATGTGTCACCACCGTGGTGAAGCCGGTCACATTCGCCCAAAATGCGTAAAGCCGTATGCAACAAGAAATGACTCCTTGAAGGATCGTGCTGATCGACTCAGTCGCGCCAAGTCAATGTAATTGCTCTGGGTTTAGTTTGTCCATCAAGCTCAAATCTCTCCTGTGCAAAATATGAAATGGGTCAAGAAATCTCCTGGAAGGTGTATGGTTGTTCTAAATGCTCTTACCGCCACTAAGCCGAATGTGTGGTATCTTTGACAAGGTGTTCTCGCCACATGACTGGAGATAAAGATGCCTTTATCTCTTGATCCCTACCTTGGTGGTGTTCAATTTGGAGGAGGTGAAAAAATCATGCATTATTGGCAAAGGTGAGTCAAGATTCCCGCTCTTCCTCAACTAAAAGATGTACGGCTAGTGGATGGTTTTTTTTTTTGAAATCAAGCTTGATAAGTGTTAGCCAATTGTGTGATGAAGTGGCCGACGAAGTGTGTTTCCTCTAGTCGTGGTTGCCGTATTGTAGACAAAAGGGGAAACAACATTCTCAGGCTACCAAGGTCCGCCGATCATTGCCATACTTGACTCCTCTCAAATCAACACTTCTAGATGCACAAAGCTACCGATGAGACAAGTGTTTTGTGGCATAAAAGACTTGGCCATGTAAATTTCAAGGATCTCAAAAACCTGTCAAAACATGGTAGTAAGAGGACTCTAACTGATCACTACCTCGGATTCGTATGTGTGCAAACCATGTCAATTGGGAAAGCAAACCAAAGTGGCTCATAAGAAAAGTGACAGATATTGGAACGTCAAAAGCTCTCCAACTGGTGCATTTGATCTCTGGTTGGACCTATCTCGACCTTGTCCATGGGTGAAAGAAATATGCCTCTGGGTGATTGTGGACGACTACACTAGGTTTACTTCAAGGCTGAGAGAAAAATTCGACACGTTTGCCAGCTTTTCACCGTCTACAAAGTTAAGTGCCGAACGAGGCTCCAAACAAGCCAACCCGCACTAGCCTGTGACTCCGGTCTCGATCATGGAACCGAGCTTGAAAATGTGCATTTTGATGATTTGCTCGACAAAACGGGATTAAGCATGAATTTTCCGTCTCCATCACCTCAGCTGAAATTCAAGGTGGTTGAAAGGAAGAATGTGGTCTTGATTGAGATGACCCTTTGTGTTGTTAAATAGCAAGAACTTGGCTAAGCATTTTTGGGCCGGCATGAGTATACAACAGGTCATATTTCTAACCGTGTGTTTCTACCCTACCAAAATGACACCATGAACTGTGTGGAAAGGAAAGCAAGCCAATGGAAAGTATTTCGTAGTCTTTGGAAGTACTTGCTACATCCTAAGAGATCGAGAACATCTTGCAAAGTTTGATTCTAAGAGTGATGAAGGGATCTTCTGGGATATTCTACTACAAGTCGCGCATATGGGGTCTACAATCTTCGAACAAAGACCATCATGGAATCAATAAATGTCGAATTGATGATTCCTCTCATTGCTACTCAGCCTCGAATCAAGTGAAAATGTGGAATTGATCTCTCAAGCCCCCATTAGAAACCCATGTAGATTCCCGTCAGTCCGAAGAGGAGCCGTAAAGAGAAACTCATGATGAACCGTGTCCTAATCGATTTCGGGATTTTGATAAGAAAGCCAAAATGGGTTACTTGCAATCACAACGATGACGCCATTGTGGGTCCCGCGTGATAAGGGTGTTCGAACAAGAAAGCAAGTTGCAAAATGAAGTTGCTCATGTTCCGCTATGTGTCTCAAGAGGAACCCAAGGAATGTCAAAGAAGCCTTGAAAGATGAAGAATGGACAATTGCCATGCAAGAAGAACTTAATCGCTTTGAAAGGAATGATGTATGGCAAACTTGTCGTCGCCTCCCAACACCAATGTTATTGGAACCAAGTGGGATCTACAAGAACAAATCCATGAGTCAGAAATGTCATCAAACAAGGCGATTAGTTGCACAAGGCTACTCTCAACTCAAGGTGTGGATTTTGATGAAACCTTCGGCCCAAACTTGCCTGCCTTGAATCCGTTCGACTCCTAAGTGTGCTATTGCCGCCACTTGAAGTTTAAACTTTTCCAAATGGATGTCAAGACGCTTTCTCAATGGGTACTTAAATGAAGAGGTGTTTGTGGAACAACCCAAGGGTTTTGAAGATCCACAATCTTGATGGAGCATACAAACCGAAGAAAGCTCTACTACTTCAAAACAAGCACCACGTGCATGGTATGAAAGATTATCCTCTCATCTTCTTGCACATGGTTTCGTGGCTCGCTTGACAAAACCTTGTTTGTGAAAAGGGTGGATAAACATGTTGTGATATCTCAAGTGTATGTGGATGATATTGTGGTTGGCTCAACGTCTAATTCTCTAGTCAATCGCTCATCAATATGATGACTAGCGAGTTTGAAATGAGTCTTGTTGGAGAACTTACCTATTTTCTCTAAGCCTAAGTGAGAGACAAGAGGAGAATGGCATTTTCATTTCTCAAACCAAATATGCCAAAAATCATTAAAGTTTGGTCTTGAGAACTCCAAAGCTTCTAGGTCACCCATGAGCACATGTGCTAAGATGCACAAGGATCCAAGTGAAAGGATGTGGATCAAACCTTGTATAGAAGCATGATTGGCAATCTTACCGTATCTTTACTGGCAAGTAGACCGGATATTGCATTTGCCGCTTGGGGTGTGTGCTCTGCTCCAAAGTTGTCCTAAAGAATCTCATCCGATGGCCGTTAAAAGAATCATCAAGTATGTCGGTGGAACTTCTGAGTTTGGCTTACATTACACTCATGACACAACACAAATCTCGTTGGGTATAGTGATGCCGATCAAGGTGTTGTATAGATGATCTAAAAGCACTTCCGGGAGCTTTCTACGTGGGAAACAACCTCGGTTGCATGGCACAAAGAAGAAACAAACCGTGTTTCTTCTTTTCCAACCGCCGAAGCGAATATGTGGCAGCCGGGAGTTGTTGCACTCAACTAATGTGGATGAAACAATGCTTAGTGACTATGTGGATCTTGCAATCGAAGTTTCGATCTATTGTGATAATATGAGTGCGACATTAACATATCAAAAAGAAACTCGGCCCAACATTCAAGAACCAAGCACATTGATATACGACATCACTTTATTCGAGATCTTGTTGAAGGTAATACTCTCACCTTAAACTTTGTGCCAATCAAAACAACTAGCGGATATATTCACAAAAGCACTAGATAATCGAAGGTACAAAATCTTCGAGCCTGCCTATTGCACCGTGCTTAGTCTAGAATAGTTTGAATAGCCATGCTTCCACCGTCTTCTCGTGCATATTTTTGATTAGTCATCTCACTCATCAAAACAAAATTTTCCACTGCTCTCTCTCGTTTGTTTCTCTTCAAGGTCATACACTTCGTACTATAATGCTGTGTGATTCTACTTGCAAATATTGACTATGATGTCAAAGGTTCTCCCTTCCAAAATATGATGGCCTAAAATCATTTTTCCTAACTCACAAAAGCTTAGGTGAATTTGTTTGTTAAGTCTACTTTGGTCTTAATTGAGACATAGTACTTCTACTTGCTCTATAACTGAATTCTTTTGGCATATGAACACTCTTGGTATTTATTTCACATCCGCACATGTTGTCTCACATCAACAATTGTAAACAAAAAAAAAAAAAAAAAAAAAAAAGGGGGAAACATCCCTTAATTCTAGGAGCAAGACCGTCATTCCTCTTTCAACAATATGAAATTCCTTTTTATAACTCCTCTCACAAATATTCCATGCAATGTCATGGTGTTCACATCTTGTCCTCATCAAATTCACAAATTGAATTTTGAAGTGCATTACCTAAACTTGCACTCACCTTGGATAGGACTCGCATCTTACTCTATGCCTTATCGTCATTCTCATCTCATAGAAATTCCATTTTTATCATTGACTCCGCCTTTTTGTTCATATTATGTAGCAAGTGTTAATTCTTAAGCTCAATGGATTATTAAAAGTTTTGTTAACTCCGCACATTCGTTTTTGGCCTTGTTAGCAAGGAAATATGATTTCAGCGACGGGCCATCAACCATCCCCCTTCCCTTACCTTGACGATCATAGTTACATAATGAATAAGTCCAATCCTAATATTATTGTCTATATATACCTCAAGAGTAGCTCTTGAGGAACCCATTGCATTCATTTTTTTTATTTATTTTAATTTATTTAATGTTTTCTTTTATCTTGGAAGCATGGTTGTTGAAATTATTTTATTCCCTTTTGCATCCGTCTAGTTGTTATCTCGTTGGATGCAAAGCTTACCGTGCTCTTCCTTGATCTTGGTACCATGTGTGTTGTCATGTTCAACCGAGTTGACTTGGGTACACTGTGATTGTTTTTTCACAAACACACGGCTAAGACATATCTCATTTCGACTAGTATTAATGTCTAGTCGCATAAGGGAAATAGGGCTATTTATGTCATTCTCGCTTCTAGTCTCCTCTCGCCATCTCGAAGCCCTTTTTTTCTCGTGTTCCGAGAAAATCTGACTCTAAATGGTTTGCCACTCCTCGCTTAAATATCGTGCCGCCATTTGAAACCCATTTCCTCTCCAATTTTTTTTTTTTTTCAAACCTCGTGCTGCCTCTTTCCAACCCATTTACCCACCGTCTCAAATCCTTTCTCTCTCGACCAACTACAAACCTCCATCTCCATGGCTTCCTTTCTTTCCTTATCCGCACGTACGCACTAGATCCAAATCTTCAAATTACCCACCGAGAGATCCGTCACCGAGCTAGTCGATGGAGTTGCTCGATTCTTCAACAAACGCGCCAGACCCGTATTCCGACCACATCTCGTCTTGCCCGTCGTTTCGAGCGTCACGTGTCCTTCCTTGACCTTCCTCTCGCCACCGCCGTACAAACCACGATTTGATCGAAAATACCAACTTCACACCGCCAACCAAACCACCTGGAGAGTCCCAATTTGTCGTGGGTGTTGGAGTTCTACGCCAATCTTCCCCCTACTTTTCCAAGCATGGGTCCAGTGTGTATGTTCGAAATGTGTCGGTTCCTTTTTCCCCGATGTCATTGCATATATTTATGGTCTCGGGCCATCCTTCAAATCTCGATGTTGAGAGTTTTATGGATGCTACCGCTTATACTATCGAGTCCTCTCATAGGGATGCTTATGTCGATCCATCCATTCCCCTTTGAAAACTCCCAAGTGTATAAATCCCATCTCTCCCTCACCATGGTGTTCGGGATTTTATTCAGAAATGTCATCCCCACTTCCACACACGCCAATCCGACCATCCTCGCCGCTAAAATTGTCTATGCCATGCTTAATGGTCTTGAGGTTCCCTTCTTTGCCTTATGTTTGACTCCATCCTCTCCAAAGCCCGAGTCTCCCGAGACTCCTTGTACGCCTAATTCATCACCCGCTCCGTCAAAATAACGAGTGCCTCCACGATGACGACGTTTGGGATTACTTCTACCACCGCTCTACTGCTCGGGTCTCTGATCTAAGTGCCACTATGTCCGCTGCTGCATCCGGCAATCCTCGTCCTCCTCCTCCCTCCACTGTTCAAATTGCTTTTCACGGAGCTGGCACTCAGCCAGAATGCCCGCCGTCTCGTCAAGAACTTGCGTGCTCGTTCGGGGATGCTTCGGGACTCCGTCCCCCGATGGGGTCCGACGCGCCACGCCGGAGGAATTTTGATGCGCATCACGTCCTGGGAGTAGCTTGTATGGGGGAGTAGTTAATTTGTGGGTCTTGCCAGAGAGCCAATGGTGTCTAAGGATGGCTCAAACTCTATTTTCTGCTTTGCTTAATTCTCTCGTATGGACTTGAATATTGCTTATCATTTTGGTTATTATGAATTTCTGTTGTGAGTTTAATGTTTGTTTTTCAAGTGCTTGTTCCTTGTTGTCTTTACCATGTTGATTCTTGATTTTTGTCTTGAGCTTGCCGCCGTGTTTGGATTTGTCTCATATACTCTTGTTTGCATGTCTTATTCCGCCTTGTCCCTTTGTCTTCCCCGTGACAAAATGGGGGGAGAAATTATGCATCTAATATGCTCTCATTTTCATGCTAACCCATGATATTTCACACTTGTTCGTGTCAAAGTTTTTTGTGTGCTTGACTTCGTTTAATCTTACTGAGCGTGTGAAATTAGTGTTAGGTTTGGGTTTGCTTGTCAAGAAAAGCCAAAGGGGGAGATTGAAATTCTAGATTTATTAGTTTTTGGCTTTCCTTGTCAAAATTGTTATTAACTCCACACAAGCTCTTAGATGAATCCAAATTAGTCTGTAGTGAAGGTCGCACTCGCTAGAACCCGGGCATGATCTCAAAAGAGGTATGGTCATGCATGTGCATTCAAGTTTCATTACTGGATTAATGCATTTTACGTCAAAGTTTTTTTTTGTCTTTCTCTCGACTAGTCTTTTTGTCTAGTCAAATAGAGTCTCGTCTTTCCGTAAAAGCCGGCACACCAATTAAGAAAACCCACATGGGCCCGACACCGTTCAGCCCTCAAAGAAGTTCCCCACCGTTGATCTTTAGAGATCTTCGTTTTGGTTGTGACACGTGCCCTCCTTTTGTTTTTCTCGATCTTTAAGGTTGTCTCGGGGCAAACAAACATTTGGTTGTTGTACAATGTAAAAAAAATCAAAAGATTGCAGAGTGCTTTAGCTTTCAAGCTTCCTCTCGTTGCTTTTAAAAACCCAGCATAAAACAAGCTTTTTGAATAGCATCAAATTCTGTGTTTCTTACACAAATCTTTTGGAAAACCGTTGTGTTTATATATTGTCTAAAACCCGAATTTCTCCAAATCTTCTTAGACAATTGTTTTTGGGATTCACGTTAGTTTTCAATTATTTTTGAGCGGGAAACCGACTCCGGCCGCTTTGGAATCCACATTTGCATTTCATCTTTATACCTTCATTCCATTTGCTTGGTTCATGTCTTGATCTAGGCCACAAGAAGTTGAGCTCAGAGGTGTCAGCCTCTCGTGAAGACCGGCAAGATCCATTTGGTGCTGGCAGGTTGCACAAAGGTACAAGCCGCCCTTTGAACATGTCTAGGATTCAGCTTGTTGTGTGAAACTTTGTACGAACCTTATTCATCACTAGTGGACAGACTCCTTGGAGTCCCTAGCTTTTTACCCGCTAGGGGTTTTCCAGCAACAAAATTACCGTGGTGTTATTTGTTTATAACTTGCTTAACTCTTCCTATTAAGTTATCGACATGCTTACTCATACTAACAAATCCGTATGAGATGTTAAATGCTCTTAACTCGACCTCCCGAGTTATATATGTGGTATATTTTGATTACTTGGGTAGTTAGGTCTTTTAGGTTTTTACCGCGTTAGGGTCATTCGTTCGTAACATTCTTGTAACTAGCTGACTAGTTGTCGACTAGTCGATAGACAAGAAATTCTCGTTTGTTACGTTATTCGCCGGTACCACTTCAATTGGTATCAGAGCTGCCAAATTTAAAGATACATAGAGTGATCTTCCGGGAATTACCGGTATTTGGGTGGAATCTCACCATGGATCGTGGATAGGACATCCTTGTCCCGCAACGCAGCCCGTTCGATGGTTCTCGATTATGCACATGGAGTGAAAATTCCGCATTTTCAGATGCTCAGATCTAAATGCTATCGACTATCTACTCTCGAATGTGAAGGCCCTTCAAAGACGCTGGATGGTGAGAAAGTTTTGAAACCTAAGCGTGACCGGACCACGTGGAAGTGACCGCCGCAATGGCGAACAAAAAGGCTATTAGAATGCAATTGTTTCGCATTTCGTGCTCGCTTGGACACATTAGACACTCGTGCTACAGCCTAAACAAGCATGGGATAAACTCGTAATTATGCATGAAGGTGATACTCAAGTAAAAGGATCTCAAAACTTCAAAATGACTCCTTGCATAAAAATTCAAGAGTTGAAAATGGATGACTCAACCTTTTCCGTGTTCTATGAAAGGTTGGAAGGCTTGACAATGAAGCTATGAGTTTGGGCAAACAGACGATGAGACAACCATTGTTAAGACTAAGTGGTCTTACCTAAGAAGTTCAAGCAAGAAGACTGCGATTCAAGAGGGTACAAGACCTCAATGAAGGCAACAAGCTTGGGAAACCGGCTAAAGCAAGCTTATCACATATGAGATGGAACTGAATTAGAAGAAGGTGACTCAAAGAAAGGGAAAATGTTGCTCTCCAAGGTGCCGGTAAGACAAACGCTCCGAAGGAATCAAGTTCTTGAGCCTCGAAGAGGGGATATGGCTTTGTTTGTGAAGCAATTTAGAAGAATCCTCAAAAACAAGGGAAGAATCGTGGAAAAGGAGTGGTGAATCGCTTCCAATGATTCGAAGTTCCAACCACAAGCAAAGAATTCTTTTGGTAGAAAGCAAGGAAAATTTGTTGATCGAAAGACTCATCCTCCTCTAGTGAGTCCTGACCTTGCTTCGCTGCAGCAGGAGTTATCATCGTGCCTTGAATGTGCAAACACCAAGAAGCAAAGGCAAAGAAAAGACAAAGCTATGGTGGCCACATGGAGTGAAAGCGAGAGTGAAAAATTAATTTCATTCCGACGAGTCCACCTGGATGATGAGGGAGACGTAAATTGCTTTTGTGTGGCAACCGTGGGATGAGAATCACTTAGTGATGACGATCTGGAAGTGGAAGATCCAGAGGATTTGTCATATGAGAAACTATGTCTCAAATATGACTCTCTTTGATGAAACTTGCAATGCTAAGAGTAACATTGAACTCAACAAAAGACTCTCGCACCGCAAAGAAAATGAGTCCATGAGACTAGTCGGGAAGGAATGTGAAGAGAAATTGCCAAACTTTGAAAACAACTCGTAGACATGTCGATTGCGTCTCCTTGTCTTCCTCAAAAGTGATTCAATGATTAAGCCGAATTGATGCTCTAGATGCTCAAGTCAAACATCTATCTAGTGCTCAGATAAGTTATCAAATCAAGTTGTTGCACTTAAAGCTAGCAATGTTATACCAAATGCCAACTTGGAAGCAAATGGAAGAATCAACGAGGCAAACAATAAAGTCATCCAACCGACTATCAATGAAAAGTGGACAAGATGCCGAGTTTGGGAAAGCCACATGGTGACAAGAGTAGTCTCGGTTTTGTTAAAAATGACCAAAATGTTGGGACTGTTAAAACCAAGTTTGTGAAAGAATCCGTGCCTACCAATCCTTCACTCACTTCTGTAACCTCGTGAGGCGGTTCGTTCCCATGTGTCACCACCGGTGGTGAAGCCGGTCACATTCGTCCAAAATGCGTAGTGCTACATGCAACAAGAAATGACTCCTTGAAGGATCAAAGTTGATCGACTCCAGTCGCCGGGTCACCGTAATTGCTCTCTGGGCTAGTTTGTCCACTGCTCAAATCTCTCCGTGCAAAATATGAAATGGGTCAAGAAATCTCCGAAAGGTGTATGGTTGTTCTAAATGCTCTTACCGCCACTAAGCCGAATGTGTGGTGGTCATGACGCTGGGTGTTCTCGTCACATGACCGGAGATAAAGATGCCTTCATTCGATCCCTACCTTGGTGGTGGTGTTCAATTTGGAGGAGGTGAAAATCACAGACATTGGCAAAGGTGAAGTCAAGATTCCCGCCTTCCTCAACTAAAAGATGTACGGCTAGTGGATGGTTTGAAACTGCTTGATAAGTGTTAGCCAATTGTGTGATGAAGTGGTCGACGAAGTGTGTTTCTCTAGTCGCGGGTTGCCGATTGTAGACAAAAGGGAAACAACATTCTTGTGCTACCAAGGTTCGCTCGATCATTGCTATATACTTGACTCCTCTCAAATCAACACTCTCTAGATGCAACAAAGTTAACATGAGACAAGTGTTTTGTGGCATAAAAAGACTCTGCCATGTAAATTTCAAGGATCTCCAAAACCGGCTAAAACATGGTGTAGTAAGAGGACTCCCACCGATCACCACTCGGATTCGTATGTGTGGGCAGCTTCATGTCAATTGGGAAAGCAAACCAAAGTGGCTCATAAGAAAGTGACGTATATTGGAACGCCAAAAGCTCTCCAACCGGTACTGGACTTGGTCAGACCCATTCTGCACTTGTCCATGGGTGGAAAGAAATATGTCTTGGTGATTGTGGATGACTACACTAGGTTTACTTGGGTGTGTTTTTGAGAGAAAAATCCGACACGTTCTGCCAGCTTTTTCACCGTCTACAAAGTTATGCTGAACGAGCTCCAAACAACCAACCCGCACTAGTCGAATTCGGTCCGATCATGGAACCGAGTTTGAAAATGCATTTTGATGATTTTTGCCTCGACAAATGGGATTAAGCATGAATTTTCTCGCTCCATCGCCTCAAGAAACGGTGTGGTTGAAAGGAAGAATAGGGTCTTGATTGAGATGACCCGTGTTGTTAAATAGCAAGAACTTACAGCATTTTGGCTGAAGCAATGAGTACAAATATGTCATATTTCTTAACCGTGTTTCTAATTCTGCATCAAAAATGACACCCTATGAACTGTGGAAAGGAAAGAAGCCAATGGTAAAGCATTCGTAGTCTTTGGAAGTACTTGCTACATCCTAAGAGATCGAGAAACAATCTCTTGCAGTTTGATTCTAAGAGTGATGAAGTGGATCTCTTGGGATATTCTACTACAAGTTTCCATGCGCATATAGGGTCTACACCTTCGAACAAAGACCATTATGGAATCAATAAAATGTCGAATTGATGATTCTCAATAAGATTTTGCCGGTCTGAAGAAAATGTGGAATTGATCTCTCAAGCCCCATTAGAAACCCATGTAGATTCCTTGTCAGTTCCAAGAGGGAGTCAAAGAGAAACTCATGATGAACCGTGTCCTAATCGATTTCGGGATTTTGATAAGAAAAAGCCAAATGGTTACTTGCAATCACAACGTGACGCCATTGTGGGTCCCGTGTATAAGGGTGTTCGAACAAAAGCAAGCAAATGAAGTTGCTCATGTCTCGCCATGGTGTCTCGCAGGAACCCAAGAATGTCAAAGAAGCCTTGAAAGATGAAGAATGGACAACATTGCCAGTGCAAGAAGAACTTAACTGGCTGAAAGGAATGATGTATGGCGCCTTGTCGCCGCCTCCCAACACCAATGTTATTGGAACCAAGTGATCTACAAGAACAAATCACGAAATGAAATGTCATCAAACAAGGCTGCATTAGTTGCACAAGGCTACTCTCAACTCAAGGTGTGGATTTTGATGAAACCTTCGCTCCAGCTTGCTCCGTCCTGGAACTGTCGACTTCATGTGCTATTGCTCACTCTGAAGTTTAAACTTTTCCAAATGGATGTCAAGACTGGCTTCTCAATGGGTACTTAAATGAAGAGGTGTTTGTGGGAACAAACTCCAAGGGCTTTGGAAGATCCTCACACCTTGATGGAGTATACAAACCGAAGAAAGCTCTCTACTAAGCCTAAAACAAGCACCACGTGCATGGTATGAAAGATTATCCTCTCATTTTGGCACATGGTTTCTCTCGTGTCGCTGACAAACCTTGTTTGTGAAAAGGGTGGATAAACATGTTGTGATATCTCAAGTGTATGGATGATATTGTGGTTGGCTCAACGCTCACTCTCTAGTCAATCGTGGGCTTCATCAATATGATGACTAGCGAGTTTGAAATGAGTCTTGTTGGAGAACTTACCTATTTTTCTCTAAGCCAAGTGAGACAAGAGGGAGAATGGCATTTTCATTTCTCAAACCAATATGCCAAAAATCACATTAAAAGTTTGGTCTTGAGAACTCCAAAGCTTCTAGGTCACCCATGAGCACATGTGCTAAGATGCACAAGGATCCAAGTGGAAAGGATGTGGATCAAACCTGTATGTATACGATCGGGTGGCCATCGTATCTTACCGCAAGTAGACCTGGGATATTGCATTTGCCGTTGGGGTGTGTGCTCTGGCCCAAAGTTGTCCTAAAGAATCTCATCTCGATGGCCGTTAAAAGAATCATCAAGTATGTCTAAGTGGAACTTCCGAGTTTGGCTTACATTACACTCATGACACAAATACAAATCTCGTTGGTATAGTGATACCACTGGGCAGTTGTATATAGATGGATCTAAAAGCACTTCGGGGAGCTTTCTATGGAAACAACCCTGTTGCATGGCACAAAGAAGAAACAAAACTCGTGTTTCTCTTTCAACCGGCTGAATATGTGGCAACCGGGAGTTGTTGCACTCAACTAATGTGGATGAAACAAATGCTTAGTGACTACTGTGGATCTTGCAATCGAAGCTTCGATCTATTGTGATAATATGAGTGCGATTGACATATCAAAGAACCCCGTCCAACATTCAAGAACCAAGCACATTGATATACGACATCACTTTATTCGAGATCTTGTTGAAGGTAATACTCTCACCTTAAACTTTGTGCCAACCGAAAACAACTAGCTGATATATTCACAAAAAGTACTGTATAATCGAAGGTATGAAAATCTTCGACGGTCTATTGGTATTCGTGCTTAGTCTAGAATAGTTTGAACAGCCATGCTTCCACCTGTCTCTTTCTGCGGGGCATATTTTTGATTAGTCATTCACCTATCAAACAAAGCCTACCGTTTCTCTCGTTTGTTTCTCTTCAAGGTCATACATGGTACTATAATGTGTGGATTCTACTTTAGTAAATATTGACTATGATGTCAGTTCTCCCCTTCCAAAATATGATGGCCTAAAATCATTTTTCCTAACTCACAAAAGCTTAGGTGAATTTGTTTGTTAAGTCTACTGGGTCTTAATTGAGACATAGTACTTCTACTTGCTCTATAATCTGGAATTCCTTTTGGCATATGACCATCTCCCAAAGGGTATTTATTTCTACATCTCGTGTGTGCTTGCTCTACATCAACAATTGTAAACAAAAAAAAAAAAAAAAAAAAAAAAAAAAAGGGGGAAAAAACATCCTTAGAATTTAGAGCAAAGACCGCACTTCTTTCAACAATATGAAATTTTTTATAACTCCCTCTCTGGCCAAATACTATTCCATGCAATGTCATGGTGTTTTCACATCTTGTCCTCATCAAATTCACAAATTGAATTTTGAAGTGCATTACTCAAACTTGCACTCACCTTGATAGACTTGGCATCTTACTCTATGCCTTATCACCATTCTCATCTCATAGAAATTCCATTTTTATCATTGACTCCGCCTTTTTTGTTCATATTATGTAGCAAGTGTTAATTCTTAAGCTCAATGGATTATTAAAAGTTTTGTTAACTCGCACATTCGCTTTTGGCCTTGTTAGCAAGGAAATATGATTTCATGATGGCCATCAACCATCCCCTTCCCTCACTCGACGCATCATAGTTACATAATGAATAAGTCCAATCCTAATATTATTTGGTTTGTTATATCTTTTGGAAGAGTAGCTCTTGGAGGAACCATTGCATCCATTTTTTTTTATTTATTTTAATTTATTTAATGTTTTCTTTATCTTGAAGCATGGTTGTTGAAATTATTTTATTCCCTCTTCTTTGCATCTCGTCTAGTTGTTATCTCGTTGATGCAAAGCTTACCGTGCTCTTCCTTGATCTTGGTACCATGTGTGTTGTCATGTTCAACCGAGTTGACTTGGGTACACCGTGATTAAGTTTTTCACAACACACGCTAAGTGGACATATCTCATTTCTCGACTAGTATTAATGTCTAGTCGATAAGGGAAATAGATATTTATGTCATTCTCGCTAGTCCTCCGCCATCTCGAGTTTCCCCCTTTTTTCCTCGTGTTCCGAGAAAATCTCGGGACTCTAGGGCTCTACACTTTCGCTTTCTAAATATCGTGCCGCTCATTTTTTGAAACCCATCTTCCAATTTTTTTTCAAACCTCGTGCTGCCTCTTTCCAACCCATTTACCCTAACCGCCCAAATCCTTTCTCTCTCGACTCAACTACAAACCTCCATCTCCATGGCTTCCTTCTTCCTCATCCGCACGACGCACTAGATCCAAATCTTCAGCTCCGTCCACCGAGATCCGTCACCGAAGCAATGGTTTGGAAGGCTCGATTCTTCAACAAACGCGCCAGACTCTCTGTGAGATTCGACCACATCCCCGTCTTGGGCCCGCCGCTTCGAGCGCCACGTGTCCTTCCTTGACCTTCCTCTCGCCACCGCCCGTACACTCGACGCATTTGATCGAAAAAAATACCAACTTCACACCGTCAACCAACCACTGAGAAATTCAATTTGTCGTGGGTGTTTGAGTTCTACGCCAATCTTCCCCCCTACTTTTCCAAGCATGGGTCCAGTGTGTATGTTCGAAATGTGCTCTGCCTTTTCCCCGATGTCATTGCATATATTTATGGTCCGCTCATCCTTCTGCAACTGATGTTGAGAGTTTTATGGATGCTACCGCTTATACTATCGAGTCCTCTCATAGGATGCTTATGTCGATCCATCCATTCCCTTGAAAACTCCCAAGTGTATAAATCCCATCTCCCCTCACCATAAGTGCTTCGGGATTTTATTCGTAGAAATGTCATCCCCACTTCCACTGTGCCAATCCGACCATCCTCGCCGCAAAATTGTCTATGCCATGCTTAATGGTCTTTGAGGTTCCCTTCTCTTCGCTCTTTATGTTTGACTCCATCCTCTCCAAAGCCCGAGTCTCCCGAGGTTCCCTTGCCGCCCACCCCATCACCCGCCCGGGTCAAAATCAACGAGTGCCTCCACGATGACGACGTTGGGATTACTTCTTACCACGCTCTTACTGCTTCATTGCCTCTCGGATCTGGGGTGCCACTGTCCGCCGTTGTATCCGGGCACCGCTGTTCCTCCTCCCTCCTCCATCGCTCTGCCACGGACAGTACCTTTGAAGCCGAGAATGCCCGTCTCGTCAAGAACTTGCAGAAGCTCGTTCGGGATGCTTCGTGGACTGTCTCCTCATGGGTCCGACGCGCCCACGCCGGAGGAATTTTGATGCGCATCACGTCCGGGGGAGTAGCTTGTATGGGGAGTAGTTAATTTTAGGGGTCTCTATTAGAGAGCCAATGGTGTCTAAGGATGGCTCAAACTTATTTTTCTGTTTGGTTTAATTCTCTCGTATGGACTTGAATATTGCTTATCATTTTGGTTATGCGAATTTCTACAGTGAGTTTAATGTTTGTTTTTCAAAGTGCTTGTTCCTTGTTGTCTTTACCATGTTGATTCTTGATTTTTGTCTAGCCATGCCGTGGGCCGTGTTTGGATTTGTTCCGCGATACTTGTTTGCATGTCTTATTCCGCCTTGTCCCTTCGTTGTCTTCCCGTGACAAAATGGGGAGAAATTATGCATCTAATATGCTCTCATTTTCATAACCTATGATATTTCACACTTGTTCGTGTCAAAAAGTTTTTGTGCAGGTTTGGACTTCGTTTAATCTACTTGAGTGTGGGTGTGAAATTAGTGTTAGGTTTGCTTGTCAAGAAAAGCCAAAGGAGATTGTAAATTTAGATTTATTAGTTTTGGCTTTCCTTGTCAAAATTGTTATTAACTCCACACAAGCTCTTAGATGAATCCAAATTAGTCTAGAGTAAGAAGGTTGCACGTTTGAAGAACTCGGCATGATCTCAAAGAGGTATGGTCATGCATGTGCATTCAAGTTTCATTACCGATTAATGCATTTTACGTCAAAAGTTTTTTTGTCTTTCCGACTAGTCTTTTTGTCTAGTCAAATAGAGTCTGTCTTTTCCGTAAAAGCCGCACACCAATTACAAAACCCACATGGGTCTCTCGACACTGTCAGCCTCCCCGAAGTTCCCCTCACCGCGATCTGTGAGATCTGCTTTTGGCTGTGGACACGTGCCCTCCTTTTGTTTTTTCGATTTTTGCTGTTGTTCCAAACAAACATTTGGTTGTTGTACACGAAAATCAAAAGATTGCAGAGAGTGTTTTTAGCTTTCAAGCTTCCTCTCTCGTTGCTTTTAAAACCCGCATAAAAATGTTTTGAATAAGCATCAAATTTGTGTTTCTTTACACAAATCTTTTTGGAAAAACCGTTGTGTTTATATATTGTCTAAAACCTCGAATTTCTCCAAATCTTCTTAGACAATTGTTTTTGGATTCACGTTTAGTTTTCTTCAATTATTTTGAGCGGGAAAACCGGGATCGGGTCGGGCTGAATCCACATTTGCATTTCATCTTTATACCTTCATTCCATTTGCTTGTCTATGTCTTGATTCTATACACAAGAAGCTGAGCTCGTGAGGACAAGCCGCCTCGTGAAGACTCAAGCAAGATCCATTTGGTGCTAAGTAAGGTTGCACAAAGGTACAAGCCGCCCTTGAACATGTCTAGATTCAGCTTGTTTGTGGTGAAACTTTGTATGAACTCTTATTCATCACTAGTGGACAGACTTTGAGTCCCCCAGCGCTGTTTTTTTACCCAGCTAGGGGGTTTTTCCGGCAACAAAATTACCGTGTGTTATTTGGTTTATAACTTGCTTAACTCTTCCTATTAAGTTATCACATGCTTACTTCATGTTAACAAATCTCGTATGAGATGTTAAATGCTTAATCGACCTCCCCGAGTTATATATGTGGTATATTTGATTACTTGGGTAGTTAGGTCTTAAGGTTTTTACCGCGTTAGGTTTGCCGTCCTGCACATTCTTGTAACTAGTTGACTAGTTGTCGACTAGCCGATAGACACAAGAAATTCTGTTTGTTACAGGTTATTCCGCCTGGTACCAATTTCAATTGGTATCAGAGCGTCAGCTCTAAAGATACATAGAGTGATCTCTGGGAATTACTGGTATTGGGTGGAATCTCACCATGGATCGTGATAGGACATCCTTGTCCTGCAACGCAGCTCCGTTCTTCGATGGTTCTGATTATGCAGCGTGGAGTGAAAAATTCCAGATTTTCTTAGATGCTCAGGATCTAAATGCTATCGACTATCTTACTCTCGAATGGAAGGCTCCTTCAAAGACAGTTGATGGTGAGAAAGTTTTGAAACCTAAGTGTGACTGGACCACAGGGGAAGTGACTGCTGCAATGGCGAACAAAAAGGCTAGGAATGCAATTGTTTCTGCCATTTCTCGTGCTCAGTTTGGACACATTAGACACTGTGCTACTGCCAAACAAGCATGGGATAAACTCAGAATTATGCATGAAGGTGATACTCAAGTAAAGGATCTCAAACTTCAAATGACTCAGACAAAATTCGAAGAGTTGAAAATGGATGACTCCGAGCCTTTTTCCGTGTTCTATGAAAGGTTGGAAGGCTTGACAAATGAAGCTATGAGTTTGGGTAAACAGATCGATGAGACAACCATTGTTAAGAAGATTCTAAGGGTCTTACCTAAGAAGTTCAGTGCAAAGAAGACTGCGATTCAAGAGGTACAAGACCTCAATGAAATCAAGCTTGGGAAACTGGTCAGCAAGCTTATCACATATGAGATGGAACTTGAATTAGAAGAAGGTGACTCAAAGAAAGGGAAAAATGTTGCTCTCCAAGGTGTTGAGAAGACAAACGCTCCGAAGGAATCAAGTTCTTTGAGCCCCGAAGAGGATATGGCTTTGTTTGTGAAGCAATTTAGAAGAATCCTCAAAAACAAGGGAAGAATCGTGAAAAGGAGTGGTGAATCGTCTAATGATTCGAAGTTCCAACCACAAGCAAAGAATTCTTTTGGTAGAAAGCAAGGAAAATTTGTTGATCGTAAAGACTCATCCTCCTCTAGTGAGTCTGGACCTTGCTTTGCTTGTGGAGGAGTTGGTCATCGTGCCTTTGAATGTGCAAACACCAAGAAGCAAAGGCAGAGAAAAGACAAAGCTATGGTGGCCACATGGAGTGAAAGCGAGAGTGAAAATTCACTTCATTCTGACGAGTCCACTGATGATGAGGAGACAGAAATGGCTTTTGTGGCAACTGTGGATGAGAATCACCTTAGTGATGACGATCTGGTGCGTGAAGATCCAGAGGATTTGTCATATGAGAAACTATGTCTCAAATATGACTCTCTCTTTGATGAAACTTGCAATGCTAAGAGTAACAACATTGAACTCAACAAAAGACTCTCTGCACTGCAGAAAGAAAATGAGTCCATGAGACTAGTCAGAAAGGAACAGGAAGAGAAAATTGCCAAACTTGAAAAACAACTCAGAGACATGTCAGATTGCAGGTCTCCTTGCCTTCTCAAAAGTGATTCAGATTGCCGAATTGATGCTCTAGATGCTCAAGTCAAACACCTATCTAGTGCTCGTGATAAGTTATCAAATCAAGTTGTTGCACTTAAAGCTAGCAATGTTATGTACCAAAATGCCAACTTGAAGCAGCTGGAAGAATTGAATGAGGCAAACAATAAAGTCATCCAACTGACTATTGGGGCTGGAAAAGTGGACAAGATGCTGAGTTTGGGAAAGTCATATGGTGACAAGAGTGGTCTCGGTTTTGTTAAAAATGACCAAAATGTTGGGACTGTTAAAACCAAGTTTGTGAAAGAATCTGTGCCTACCAATCCTTCATTCACTTCAGAACCCGTGAGGCGGTTCGTTCCCATGTGTCACCACTGTGGTGAAGCTGGTCACATTCGTCCAAAATGCAGAAAGCTGCATGCAACAAGAAATGACTCCTTGAAGAATCAGGTTGATCGACTAGTCGCTGAAGTCAACAGAATTGCTCAGTTAGTTTGTCCATCAAGCTCAAATCTCTCCAGGCAAAATATGAAATGGGTCAAGAAATCTCCTGAAAGGTGTATGGTTGTTCTAAATGCTCTTACTGCCACTAAGCCGAATGTGTGGTATCTAGACAGTGGGTGTTCTCGTCACATGACTGGAGATAAAGATGCCTTCTTATCTCTTGATCCCTACCTTGGTGGTGGTGTTCAATTTGGAGGAGGTGAAAAATCACAGATTATTGGCAAAGGTGAAGTCAAGATTCCTGGTCTTCCTCAACTAAAAGATGTACGGCTAGTGGATGGTTTGAAATCAAGCTTGATAAGTGTTAGCCAATTGTGTGATGAAGTGGCTGACGAAGTGTGTTTCTCTAGTCGTGGTTGCCGTATTGTAGACAAAAGGGGAAACAACATTCTTGTGCTACCAAGGTCTGCTGATCATTGCTACATACTTGACTCCTCTCAAATCAACACTCTCTCTAGATGCAACAAAGCTACTGATGAGACAAGTGTTCTGTGGCATAAAAGACTTGGCCATGTAAATTTCAAGGATCTCAAAAAACTGTCAAAACATGGTGTAGTAAGAGGACTTCCACTGATCACTACCTCGGATTCGTATGTGTGCAGCTCATGTCAATTGGGAAAGCAAACCAAAGTGGCTCATAAGAAAGTGACAGATATTGGAACGTCAAAAGCTCTCCAACTGGTGCATTTGGACTTGGTTGGACCCATTCAGACCTTGTCCATGGGTGGAAAGAAATATGTCTTGGTGATTGTGGATGACTACACTAGGTTTACTTGGGTGTGTTTTTTGAGAGAAAAATCTGACACTTTTCAGCAGTTTTTCACTGTCTACAAAGTTATGCTGAACGAGGCTCCAAACAGTCAACCTGCACTAGTCAGAATTCGGTCTGATCATGGAACTGAGTTTGAAAATGTGCATTTTGATGATTTTTGCTCGACAAATGGGATTAAGCATGAATTTTCTGCTCCAATCACTCCTCAGCAAAACGGTGTGGTTGAAAGGAAGAATAGGGTCTTGATTGAGATGACTCGTGTGTTGTTAAATAGCAAGAACTTGGCTAAGCATTTTTGGGCTGAAGCAATGAGTACAGCGTGTCATATTTCTAACCGTGTGTTTCTCAGACCCGGTACCAAAATGACACCCTATGAACTGTGGAAAGGAAAGAAGCCAATGGTAAAGCATTTCAGAGTCTTTGGAAGTACTTGCTACATCCTAAGAGATCGAGAACATCTTGCAAAGTTTGATTCTAAGAGTGATGAAGGGATCTTCTTGGGATATTCTACTACAAGTCGCGCATATAGGGTCTACAATCTTCGAACAAAGACCATCATGGAATCAATAAATGTCAGAATTGATGATTCTGCTGTTACTCTTGCTGAATCTGTTGAAAATGTGGAATTGATCTCTCAAGCCCCATTAGAAACCCATGTAGATTCTGTCAGGTCTGAAGAGGGGTCAGAAAGAGAAACTCATGATGAACCGTGTCCTAATCAGATTTCTGGGATTTTGGATAAGAAAAAGCCAAAATGGGTTACTTGCAATCACAACGATGAAGCCATTGTGGGTCCTGCAGATAAGGGTGTTCGAACAAGAAAGCAAGTTGCAAATGAAGTTGCTCATGTCTGCTATGTGTCTCAAGAGGAACCCAAGAATGTCAAAGAAGCCTTGAAAGATGAAGAATGGACAATTGCCATGCAAGAAGAACTTAATCAGTTTGAAAGGAATGATGTATGGCAGCTTGTCGCTCGGCCTCCCAACACCAATGTTATTGGAACCAAGTGGATCTACAAGAACAAATCTGATGAGTCAGGAAATGTCATCAGAAACAAGGCCAGATTAGTTGCACAAGGCTACTCTCAACTCGAAGGTGTGGATTTTGATGAAACCTTCGCTCCAGTTGCTCGTCTTGAATCTGTTCGACTCCTATGTGCTATTGCCTGCCACTTGAAGTTTAAACTTTTCCAAATGGATGTCAAGACTGCCTTCCTCAATGGGTACTTAAATGAAGAGGTGTATGTGGAACAACCCAAGGGTTTTGAAGATCCTCACAATCTTGATGGAGTATACAAACTGAAGAAAGCTCTCTACGGTCTAAAACAAGCACCACGTGCATGGTATGAAAGATTATCCTCTCATCTTCTTGCACATGGTTTCTCTCGTGGCTCAGTTGACAAAACCTTGTTTGTGAAAAGGGTGGATAAACATGTTGTGATATCTCAAGTGTATGTGGATGATATTGTGGTTGGCTCAACGTCTAATTCTCTAGTCAATCAGTTCATCAATATGATGACTAGCGAGTTTGAAATGAGTCTTGTTGGAGAACTTACCTATTTTCTCGGGCTTCAAGTGAGACAAGAGGAGAATGGCATTTTCATTTCTCAAACCAAATATGCCAAAAATCTGTTACTAAAGTTTGGTCTTGAGAACTCCAAAGCTTCTAGGTCACCCATGAGCACATGTGCTAAGATGCACAAGGATCCAAGTGGAAAGGATGTGGATCAAACCTTGTATAGAAGCATGATTGGCAGCTTACTGTATCTTACTGCAAGTAGACCGGATATTGCATTTGCCGTTGGGGTGTGTGCTCGTTTCCAAAGTTGTCCTAAAGAATCTCATCTGATGGCTGTTAAAAGAATCATCAAGTATGTCGGTGGAACTTCTGAGTTTGGCTTACATTACACTCATGACACAAATACAAATCTCGTTGGGTATAGTGATGCCGACTGGGCAGGTTGTATAGATGATCGGAAAAGCACTTCTGGGGGAGCTTTCTATGTGGGAAACAACCTGGTTGCATGGCACAGCAAGAAACAAAACTGTGTTTCTCTTTCAACCGCCGAAGCGGAATATGTGGCAGCTGGGAGTTGTTGCACTCAACTAATGTGGATGAAACAAATGCTTAGTGACTATGGGATCTTGCAATCGAAGTTTCTGATCTATTGCGATAATATGAGTGCGATTGACATATCAAAGAACCCTGTCCAACATTCAAGAACCAAGCACATTGATATACGACATCACTTTATTCGAGATCTTGTTGAAGGTAATACTCTCACCTTAAACTTTGTGCCAACTGAAAAACAACTAGCGGATATATTCACAAAAGCACTAGATAATCGAAGGTATGAAAATCTTCGACGGTCTATTGGTATTTGTGCTTAGTCTAGAATAGTTTGAATAGCCATGCTTCCACTGTCTTTCTGTGCATATTTTTGATTAGTCATCTCACTCATCAAACAGCTACCTGTTCTCTCTGTTTGTTTCTCTTCAAGGTCATACATGGTACTATAATGTGTGGATTCTACTTTAGTAAATATTGACTATGATGTCAAAGGTTCTCCCTTCCAAAATATGATGGCCTCTGAAAAATCATTTTTCCTAACTCACAAAAGCTTAGGTGAATTTGTTTGTTAAGTCTACTTTGGTCTTAATTGAGACATAGTACTTCTACTTGCTCTATAATCTGGAATTCCTTTTGGCATATGACCATCTCCCAGTGGTATTTATTTCTACATCTGTGTGTGGTTGCTCTACATCAACAATTGTAAAAAAAAAAAAAAAAAAAAAAAAAAAAAAAAAAAAAAAGGGAAAACCTTAGAATTTAGATGACACCATACCTCTTCAACAATATGAAATTCTTTTATAACTCCTCTCGGTCAAATACTATTCCATGCAATGTCATGGTGTTTTCACATCTTGTCCTCATCAAATTCAAAAATTGAATTTTGAAGTGCATTACTCAAACTTGCACTCACCTTGATAGGACTTGCATCTTACTCTATGCCTTATCAGTCATTCTCATCTCATAGAAATTCCATTTTTATCATTGACTGCTTTTTTGTTCATATTATGTAGCAAGTGTTAATTCTTAAGCTCAATGGATTATTAAAAGTTTTGTTAACTCGCACATTCGTTTTGGCCTTGTTAGCAAGGAAATATGATTTCATGATGGCCATCAACCATCCCCTTCCCTTACCTTGACGCATCATAGTTACATAATGAATAAGTCCAATCCTAATATTATTGTCTATATATGTCTTTGAAGAGTAGCTCTTGAGGAACCCATTGCATTCATTCTTTTTTATTTATTTTAATTTATTTAATGTTTTCTTTTATCTTGGAAGCATGGTTGTTGAAATTATTTTATTCCCTCTTCTTTGCATCTGTCTAGTTGTTATCTGTTGATGCAAAGCTTACTGTGCTCTTCCTTGATCTTGGTACCATGTGTGTTGTCATGTTCAACTGAGTTGACTTGGGTACACTGTGATTGTTTTTTCACAAACACACGCTAAGTGGACATATCTCATTTCTGACTAGTATTAATGTCTAGTCAGATAAGGGAAATAGGGCTATTTATGTCATTCTGCTTCTAGTCTCCTCTGCCATCTCGAGTTTCCCCCCCTTTTCTGTGTTCCGAGAAAATCTGGACTCTAGGGCTCTACACTTTCAGTTTCTTAAATATCGTGCCGCCTCATTTTTTGAAACCCATTTCCTCTCCAATTTTTTTTAAAACCTCGTGCTGCCTCTTTCCAAACCATTTACCCTAACCGTCTCAAATCATTTCTCTCTGACCAACTACAAACCTCCATCTCCATGGCTTCCTCTTCTTCCTCCTCTGCACGACGCACTAGATCCAAATCTTCAGCTCCGTCCACTGAGAGATCCGTCACCGAGCTAGTCGATGGAGTTGCTCGATTCTTCAACAAACGCGCCAGGACCAGATTCGACCACATCTCGTCTTGGCCCGTCGTTTCTGAGCGTCACGTGTCCTTCCTTGACCTCCCTCTCGCCACCGCCTGTACAGCCGACGATTTGATCGAAAAATACCAACTTCACACTGTCAACCAACCACTGGAGAAATTCAATTTGTCGTGGGTGTTGGAGTTCTACGCCAATTTTCCCCCTACTTTTCCAAGCATGGGTCCAGGTGTGTATGTTCGAAATGTGTCGGTTCCTTTTTCCCCTGATGTCATTGCATATATTTATGGTCTGCCTTCATCCTTCAAATCTGATGTTGAGAGTTTTATGGATGCTACCTCTGCTTATACTATCGAGTCCTATCATAGGGATGCTTATGTCGATCCATCCATTCCCTTGAAAAACTCCCAAGTGTATAAATCCCATCTCTCCCCTCACCATAAGTGCTTCTGGGATTTTATTCGTAGAAATGTCATCCCCACTTCCAATAATGCCAATCCGACCATCCTCGCTGCTAAAATTGTCTATGCCATGCTTAATGGTCTTGAGGTTCCCTTCTCTTGCCTTATGTTTGACTCCATCCTCTCCAAAGCCCGAGTCTCCCGAGGTTCCCTTGTGCTGCCCAATCTCATCACCCGGCTCTGTCAAAATCAACGAGTGCCTCCATCAGATGACGACGTTTGGATTACTTCTACCACGGCTCTTACTCGTTCGTCTCTGGATCTAAGTGCCACTATGTCCGCTGTTGCATCTGGCAATCCTCGTCCTCCTCCTCCCTCCACTGCTTCAGCGTTTCGCAGGATTAAGTACCTTGAAGCTGAGAATGCCCGTCTTCGTCAAGAACTTGCAGAAGCTCGTTCTGGGGATGCTTCAGGGACTGTCTCCTCAGATGGGTCCGACGCCAGCTCACGCTCGGAGGAATTTTGATGCGCATCACTTCTGGGGGAGTAGCGTGTATGGGGGAGTAGTTAATTTTAGGGGTCTCTATTAGAGAGCCAATGGTGTCTAAGGATGGCTCAAACTCTATTTTTCTGTTTGGTTTAATTCTCTGTATGGACTTGAATATTGCTTATCTTTTTGGTTATTATGAATTTCTGTTGTGAGTTTAATGTTTGTTTTTCAAGTGCTTGTTCCTTGTTGTCCTTACCATGTTGATTCTTGATTTTTGTCTTAGCCATGCTGCTGCGTTTGGATTTGTCTGCTTTATACTTGTTTGCATGTCTTATTCCGCCTTGTCCCTTTGTCTTCCTGTGACAAAATGGGGGAGAAATTATGCATCTAATATGCTCTCATTTTCATAACCCATGATATTTCACACTTGTTCGTGTCAAAAGTTTTTTTGTGCAGGTTTGGACTTCGTTTAATCTACTTGAGTGTGGGTGTGAAATTAGTGTTAGTTTTGGGTTTGTTTTGTCAAGAAAAGCCAAAGGGGGAGATTGTAAATTCTAGATTTATTAGTTTTTGGCTTTCCTTGTCAAAATTGTATTAACTCCACACAAGCTCTTAGATGAATCAGCTAGTCTAGCAGTTAAGCTGCACTCAGCTTGAAGAACTCGGCATGATCTCAAAAGAGGTAAGGGTCATGCATGCAGTATTCAAGTTTCATTACCGATTAATGCATTTTACGTCAAAAGTTTTTTTGTCTTTCCGACTGTCTTTTGTCTAGTCAATAGAGTCCGTCTTTTCCGTAAAGCCGGCACACCAATTAAGAAAACCCACATGGGTCTCGACACCGTTCGCTCCCCAAAGGAAGTTCCCCACCGTTGATCTTTAGAGATCCGTTGGTTGTGACACGGCCCTCCTTGTTTTTCTCGATCTTTAAGGTTGTCCGGGGCAAAATGTAAACATTTGGTTGTTGTACACGAAAATCAAAAGATTGCAGAGTGTTTTTAGCTTTCAAGCTTCCTCTCTCGTTGCTTTTAAAAACCCAAGATAAAACAAGCTTTTGAATAAGCATCAAATTCTTGGTGTTTCTTTACACAAATCTTTGGAAAATCATGTGTTTATATATTGTCTAAAACCTGAATTTCTCCAAATTTTCAGATAATTGTTTTGGATTCACGTTATTTTCAATTATTTTGAGCGGGAAAACTGATCGGGTCAGCTTTGAATCCACATTTGCATTTCATCTTTATACCTTCATTCCATTTGCTTGGTTCATGTCTTGATTCGTGCCACAAGAAGTCGAGCTCGTAGGACAAGCCGCCCTCTCGTGAAGACCGAAGCAAAGATCCATTTGGTGCTAAGTAAGGTTGCACAAAGGTACAAGCTGCCCTTGAACATGTCTAGGATTTGAGCTTGTTGTGTGAAACTTTGTATGAAACCTTATCTATCACTAGTGGACAGACTCCTCTTGAGTCCCCCGGTTTTTTTTACCCAAGTGAGGTTTTTCCCAAGCAACAAAATTACCGTGTGTTATTTGTTTATAACTTGCTTAACTCTTCCTATTAAGTTATTGACATGCTTACTTCATGTTAACAAATCTCGTATGAGATGTTAAATGTTTAATCGACCTCCTCGAGTTATATATGTGGTATATTTGATTACTTGGGTAGTTAGGTCTTTTAGGTTTTTACTCGCGTTAGGTTTGCCGTTCCTAACATTCTTTGTAACTAGTTGACTAGTTGTCGACTAGTCGATAGACAAGAAATTCTCGTTTGTTACAGTTATTCCGCCCGGGTACCAATTTCAATTGGTATCGTAGGCCACGCAAAGATACATGAGTGATCTCTCGGGGAATTACCGGGTATTGGGTGGAATCTCACCATGGATCGTGATGTGACATCCTTGTCCCGCAACGCACCCCGTTCGATGGTTCCGATTATGCGCCGTGGAGTGAAAAATTCCATTTTCTTAGATGTCAGATCTAAATGCTATCGACTATCTTACTCTCGAATGGAAGGCTCCTTCAAAGACAAGCTGATGGTGAGAAAGCTTGAAACCTAAGTGTGACTGACCACGTGAAGTGACCGCCGCAATGGCGAACAAAAGGCTAGAATGCAATTGTTTCTCGCTATTTCTCGTGCCTCGCTTTGGACACATTAGACACTCGTGCTACGCCCAACAAGCATGGGATAAACTCAGAATTATGCATGAAGGTGATACTCAAGTAAAGGATCTCAAACTTCAAATGACTGGTATTGTGTACCCGAAGAGTTGAAAATGGATGACTCCGAACCTTTTTCCGTGTTCTATGAAAGGTTGGAAGGCTTGACAAATGAAGCTAAGGAGTTTGGGTAAACAGATCGATGAGACAACCATTGTTAAGAAGATTCTAAGGGTCTTACCTAAGAAGTTCAAGGTACATCGCGATTCAAGAGGTACAAGACCTCAATGAAACTGCTTGGGAAACTGGTCGCCAAGCTTATCACATATGAGATGGAACTTGAATTAGAAGAAGGTGACTCAAAGAAAGGGAAAATGTTGCTCTCCAAGGTGTTGAGAAGACAAACGCTCCGAAGGAATCAAGTTCTTTGAGCCCCGAAGAGATATGGTTTGTTTAGAAGCAATTTAGGAAGAATCCTCAAAAACAAGGGAAGAATCGTGGAAAGGAGTGGTGAATCGCCTAATGATTCAAGTTCCAAAACTACAAGCAAAGAATTCTTTTTGGTAGAAAGCAAGGAAAATTTGTTGATCGTGAAAGACTCATCCTCCTCTGAGTCTCGACCTTGCTTTGCTTGCGGGAGCAGAGTCATCGTGCCTTGAATGTGCAAACACCAAGAAGCAAAGGCAAGAGAAAGACAGTAAAGCTGGTGGCCACATGGAGGAAAAGCGAGAGTGAAAATTCACTTCATTCCGACGAGTCCACCGATGATGAGGAGACAGAATTGCTTTGTGGCAACTGCGGGATGAGAATCACTTTGGCCATGACGATCTCAAGGGAAGATCCGCAGGATTTGTCATATGAGAAACTATGTCTCAAATATGACTCCTCTTTGATGAAACTTGCAAGCAAGAGTAACATTGAACTCAACAAAAAGACTCTCCCGCACCGTTAAAGAAAATGAGTCCATGAGACTAGTCGAAAGGAACAAGTAAGAGAAAATTGCCAAACTTGAAAACAACCTCGTGAGACATGTCGTATCATAGTGTCTCTTGTCTTCAAAAGTGATTCGATTGCCGAATTGATGCTCTAGATGCTCAAGTCAAACATCTATCTAGTGCTCTGATAAGTTATCAAATCAAGTTGTTGCACTTAAAGCTAGCAATGCTATGTACCAAATGCAACTTGAAGCAACTGGAAGAATTGAATGAGGCAAAACAATAAAGTCATCCAACCGACTATTGGGGCCGGAAAAGTGGACAAGATTGAAATGGGGAAAGTCATATGGTGACAAGAGGGTCTCGCTTTGTTAAAAATGACCAAAATGTTGGGACCGTTAAAACCAAGTTTGTGAAAGAATCTCGTGCCTACCAATCCTTCACTCACTCGTAACCCGTGAGGCGGTTCGTTCCCATGTGTCACCACCGTGGTGAAGCCGGTCACATTCGCCCAAAATGCGTAAAGCCGTATGCAACAAGAAATGACTCCTTGAAGGATCGTGCTGATCGACTCAGTCGCGCCAAGTCAATGTAATTGCTCTGGGTTTAGTTTGTCCATCAAGCTCAAATCTCTCCTGTGCAAAATATGAAATGGGTCAAGAAATCTCCTGGAAGGTGTATGGTTGTTCTAAATGCTCTTACCGCCACTAAGCCGAATGTGTGGTATCTTTGACAAGGTGTTCTCGCCACATGACTGGAGATAAAGATGCCTTTATCTCTTGATCCCTACCTTGGTGGTGTTCAATTTGGAGGAGGTGAAAAAATCATGCATTATTGGCAAAGGTGAGTCAAGATTCCCGCTCTTCCTCAACTAAAAGATGTACGGCTAGTGGATGGTTTTTTTTTTTGAAATCAAGCTTGATAAGTGTTAGCCAATTGTGTGATGAAGTGGCCGACGAAGTGTGTTTCCTCTAGTCGTGGTTGCCGTATTGTAGACAAAAGGGGAAACAACATTCTCAGGCTACCAAGGTCCGCCGATCATTGCCATACTTGACTCCTCTCAAATCAACACTTCTAGATGCACAAAGCTACCGATGAGACAAGTGTTTTGTGGCATAAAAGACTTGGCCATGTAAATTTCAAGGATCTCAAAAACCTGTCAAAACATGGTAGTAAGAGGACTCTAACTGATCACTACCTCGGATTCGTATGTGTGCAAACCATGTCAATTGGGAAAGCAAACCAAAGTGGCTCATAAGAAAAGTGACAGATATTGGAACGTCAAAAGCTCTCCAACTGGTGCATTTGATCTCTGGTTGGACCTATCTCGACCTTGTCCATGGGTGAAAGAAATATGCCTCTGGGTGATTGTGGACGACTACACTAGGTTTACTTCAAGGCTGAGAGAAAAATTCGACACGTTTGCCAGCTTTTCACCGTCTACAAAGTTAAGTGCCGAACGAGGCTCCAAACAAGCCAACCCGCACTAGCCTGTGACTCCGGTCTCGATCATGGAACCGAGCTTGAAAATGTGCATTTTGATGATTTGCTCGACAAAACGGGATTAAGCATGAATTTTCCGTCTCCATCACCTCAGCTGAAATTCAAGGTGGTTGAAAGGAAGAATGTGGTCTTGATTGAGATGACCCTTTGTGTTGTTAAATAGCAAGAACTTGGCTAAGCATTTTTGGGCCGGCATGAGTATACAACAGGTCATATTTCTAACCGTGTGTTTCTACCCTACCAAAATGACACCATGAACTGTGTGGAAAGGAAAGCAAGCCAATGGAAAGTATTTCGTAGTCTTTGGAAGTACTTGCTACATCCTAAGAGATCGAGAACATCTTGCAAAGTTTGATTCTAAGAGTGATGAAGGGATCTTCTGGGATATTCTACTACAAGTCGCGCATATGGGGTCTACAATCTTCGAACAAAGACCATCATGGAATCAATAAATGTCGAATTGATGATTCCTCTCATTGCTACTCAGCCTCGAATCAAGTGAAAATGTGGAATTGATCTCTCAAGCCCCCATTAGAAACCCATGTAGATTCCCGTCAGTCCGAAGAGGAGCCGTAAAGAGAAACTCATGATGAACCGTGTCCTAATCGATTTCGGGATTTTGATAAGAAAGCCAAAATGGGTTACTTGCAATCACAACGATGACGCCATTGTGGGTCCCGCGTGATAAGGGTGTTCGAACAAGAAAGCAAGTTGCAAAATGAAGTTGCTCATGTTCCGCTATGTGTCTCAAGAGGAACCCAAGGAATGTCAAAGAAGCCTTGAAAGATGAAGAATGGACAATTGCCATGCAAGAAGAACTTAATCGCTTTGAAAGGAATGATGTATGGCAAACTTGTCGTCGCCTCCCAACACCAATGTTATTGGAACCAAGTGGGATCTACAAGAACAAATCCATGAGTCAGAAATGTCATCAAACAAGGCGATTAGTTGCACAAGGCTACTCTCAACTCAAGGTGTGGATTTTGATGAAACCTTCGGCCCAAACTTGCCTGCCTTGAATCCGTTCGACTCCTAAGTGTGCTATTGCCGCCACTTGAAGTTTAAACTTTTCCAAATGGATGTCAAGACGCTTTCTCAATGGGTACTTAAATGAAGAGGTGTTTGTGGAACAACCCAAGGGTTTTGAAGATCCACAATCTTGATGGAGCATACAAACCGAAGAAAGCTCTACTACTTCAAAACAAGCACCACGTGCATGGTATGAAAGATTATCCTCTCATCTTCTTGCACATGGTTTCGTGGCTCGCTTGACAAAACCTTGTTTGTGAAAAGGGTGGATAAACATGTTGTGATATCTCAAGTGTATGTGGATGATATTGTGGTTGGCTCAACGTCTAATTCTCTAGTCAATCGCTCATCAATATGATGACTAGCGAGTTTGAAATGAGTCTTGTTGGAGAACTTACCTATTTTCTCTAAGCCTAAGTGAGAGACAAGAGGAGAATGGCATTTTCATTTCTCAAACCAAATATGCCAAAAATCATTAAAGTTTGGTCTTGAGAACTCCAAAGCTTCTAGGTCACCCATGAGCACATGTGCTAAGATGCACAAGGATCCAAGTGAAAGGATGTGGATCAAACCTTGTATAGAAGCATGATTGGCAATCTTACCGTATCTTTACTGGCAAGTAGACCGGATATTGCATTTGCCGCTTGGGGTGTGTGCTCTGCTCCAAAGTTGTCCTAAAGAATCTCATCCGATGGCCGTTAAAAGAATCATCAAGTATGTCGGTGGAACTTCTGAGTTTGGCTTACATTACACTCATGACACAACACAAATCTCGTTGGGTATAGTGATGCCGATCAAGGTGTTGTATAGATGATCTAAAAGCACTTCCGGGAGCTTTCTACGTGGGAAACAACCTCGGTTGCATGGCACAAAGAAGAAACAAACCGTGTTTCTTCTTTTCCAACCGCCGAAGCGAATATGTGGCAGCCGGGAGTTGTTGCACTCAACTAATGTGGATGAAACAATGCTTAGTGACTATGTGGATCTTGCAATCGAAGTTTCGATCTATTGTGATAATATGAGTGCGACATTAACATATCAAAAAGAAACTCGGCCCAACATTCAAGAACCAAGCACATTGATATACGACATCACTTTATTCGAGATCTTGTTGAAGGTAATACTCTCACCTTAAACTTTGTGCCAATCAAAACAACTAGCGGATATATTCACAAAAGCACTAGATAATCGAAGGTACAAAATCTTCGAGCCTGCCTATTGCACCGTGCTTAGTCTAGAATAGTTTGAATAGCCATGCTTCCACCGTCTTCTCGTGCATATTTTTGATTAGTCATCTCACTCATCAAAACAAAATTTTCCACTGCTCTCTCTCGTTTGTTTCTCTTCAAGGTCATACACTTCGTACTATAATGCTGTGTGATTCTACTTGCAAATATTGACTATGATGTCAAAGGTTCTCCCTTCCAAAATATGATGGCCTAAAATCATTTTTCCTAACTCACAAAAGCTTAGGTGAATTTGTTTGTTAAGTCTACTTTGGTCTTAATTGAGACATAGTACTTCTACTTGCTCTATAACTGAATTCTTTTGGCATATGAACACTCTTGGTATTTATTTCACATCCGCACATGTTGTCTCACATCAACAATTGTAAACAAAAAAAAAAAAAAAAAAAAAAAAGGGGGAAACATCCCTTAATTCTAGGAGCAAGACCGTCATTCCTCTTTCAACAATATGAAATTCCTTTTTATAACTCCTCTCACAAATATTCCATGCAATGTCATGGTGTTCACATCTTGTCCTCATCAAATTCACAAATTGAATTTTGAAGTGCATTACCTAAACTTGCACTCACCTTGGATAGGACTCGCATCTTACTCTATGCCTTATCGTCATTCTCATCTCATAGAAATTCCATTTTTATCATTGACTCCGCCTTTTTGTTCATATTATGTAGCAAGTGTTAATTCTTAAGCTCAATGGATTATTAAAAGTTTTGTTAACTCCGCACATTCGTTTTTGGCCTTGTTAGCAAGGAAATATGATTTCAGCGACGGGCCATCAACCATCCCCCTTCCCTTACCTTGACGATCATAGTTACATAATGAATAAGTCCAATCCTAATATTATTGTCTATATATACCTCAAGAGTAGCTCTTGAGGAACCCATTGCATTCATTTTTTTTATTTATTTTAATTTATTTAATGTTTTCTTTTATCTTGGAAGCATGGTTGTTGAAATTATTTTATTCCCTTTTGCATCCGTCTAGTTGTTATCTCGTTGGATGCAAAGCTTACCGTGCTCTTCCTTGATCTTGGTACCATGTGTGTTGTCATGTTCAACCGAGTTGACTTGGGTACACTGTGATTGTTTTTTCACAAACACACGGCTAAGACATATCTCATTTCGACTAGTATTAATGTCTAGTCGCATAAGGGAAATAGGGCTATTTATGTCATTCTCGCTTCTAGTCTCCTCTCGCCATCTCGAAGCCCTTTTTTTCTCGTGTTCCGAGAAAATCTGACTCTAAATGGTTTGCCACTCCTCGCTTAAATATCGTGCCGCCATTTGAAACCCATTTCCTCTCCAATTTTTTTTTTTTTTCAAACCTCGTGCTGCCTCTTTCCAACCCATTTACCCACCGTCTCAAATCCTTTCTCTCTCGACCAACTACAAACCTCCATCTCCATGGCTTCCTTTCTTTCCTTATCCGCACGTACGCACTAGATCCAAATCTTCAAATTACCCACCGAGAGATCCGTCACCGAGCTAGTCGATGGAGTTGCTCGATTCTTCAACAAACGCGCCAGACCCGTATTCCGACCACATCTCGTCTTGCCCGTCGTTTCGAGCGTCACGTGTCCTTCCTTGACCTTCCTCTCGCCACCGCCGTACAAACCACGATTTGATCGAAAATACCAACTTCACACCGCCAACCAAACCACCTGGAGAGTCCCAATTTGTCGTGGGTGTTGGAGTTCTACGCCAATCTTCCCCCTACTTTTCCAAGCATGGGTCCAGTGTGTATGTTCGAAATGTGTCGGTTCCTTTTTCCCCGATGTCATTGCATATATTTATGGTCTCGGGCCATCCTTCAAATCTCGATGTTGAGAGTTTTATGGATGCTACCGCTTATACTATCGAGTCCTCTCATAGGGATGCTTATGTCGATCCATCCATTCCCCTTTGAAAACTCCCAAGTGTATAAATCCCATCTCTCCCTCACCATGGTGTTCGGGATTTTATTCAGAAATGTCATCCCCACTTCCACACACGCCAATCCGACCATCCTCGCCGCTAAAATTGTCTATGCCATGCTTAATGGTCTTGAGGTTCCCTTCTTTGCCTTATGTTTGACTCCATCCTCTCCAAAGCCCGAGTCTCCCGAGACTCCTTGTACGCCTAATTCATCACCCGCTCCGTCAAAATAACGAGTGCCTCCACGATGACGACGTTTGGGATTACTTCTACCACCGCTCTACTGCTCGGGTCTCTGATCTAAGTGCCACTATGTCCGCTGCTGCATCCGGCAATCCTCGTCCTCCTCCTCCCTCCACTGTTCAAATTGCTTTTCACGGAGCTGGCACTCAGCCAGAATGCCCGCCGTCTCGTCAAGAACTTGCGTGCTCGTTCGGGGATGCTTCGGGACTCCGTCCCCCGATGGGGTCCGACGCGCCACGCCGGAGGAATTTTGATGCGCATCACGTCCTGGGAGTAGCTTGTATGGGGGAGTAGTTAATTTGTGGGTCTTGCCAGAGAGCCAATGGTGTCTAAGGATGGCTCAAACTCTATTTTCTGCTTTGCTTAATTCTCTCGTATGGACTTGAATATTGCTTATCATTTTGGTTATTATGAATTTCTGTTGTGAGTTTAATGTTTGTTTTTCAAGTGCTTGTTCCTTGTTGTCTTTACCATGTTGATTCTTGATTTTTGTCTTGAGCTTGCCGCCGTGTTTGGATTTGTCTCATATACTCTTGTTTGCATGTCTTATTCCGCCTTGTCCCTTTGTCTTCCCCGTGACAAAATGGGGGGAGAAATTATGCATCTAATATGCTCTCATTTTCATGCTAACCCATGATATTTCACACTTGTTCGTGTCAAAGTTTTTTGTGTGCTTGACTTCGTTTAATCTTACTGAGCGTGTGAAATTAGTGTTAGGTTTGGGTTTGCTTGTCAAGAAAAGCCAAAGGGGGAGATTGAAATTCTAGATTTATTAGTTTTTGGCTTTCCTTGTCAAAATTGTTATTAACTCCACACAAGCTCTTAGATGAATCCAAATTAGTCTGTAGTGAAGGTCGCACTCGCTAGAACCCGGGCATGATCTCAAAAGAGGTATGGTCATGCATGTGCATTCAAGTTTCATTACTGGATTAATGCATTTTACGTCAAAGTTTTTTTTTGTCTTTCTCTCGACTAGTCTTTTTGTCTAGTCAAATAGAGTCTCGTCTTTCCGTAAAAGCCGGCACACCAATTAAGAAAACCCACATGGGCCCGACACCGTTCAGCCCTCAAAGAAGTTCCCCACCGTTGATCTTTAGAGATCTTCGTTTTGGTTGTGACACGTGCCCTCCTTTTGTTTTTCTCGATCTTTAAGGTTGTCTCGGGGCAAACAAACATTTGGTTGTTGTACAATGTAAAAAAAATCAAAAGATTGCAGAGTGCTTTAGCTTTCAAGCTTCCTCTCGTTGCTTTTAAAAACCCAGCATAAAACAAGCTTTTTGAATAGCATCAAATTCTGTGTTTCTTACACAAATCTTTTGGAAAACCGTTGTGTTTATATATTGTCTAAAACCCGAATTTCTCCAAATCTTCTTAGACAATTGTTTTTGGGATTCACGTTAGTTTTCAATTATTTTTGAGCGGGAAACCGACTCCGGCCGCTTTGGAATCCACATTTGCATTTCATCTTTATACCTTCATTCCATTTGCTTGGTTCATGTCTTGATCTAGGCCACAAGAAGTTGAGCTCAGAGGTGTCAGCCTCTCGTGAAGACCGGCAAGATCCATTTGGTGCTGGCAGGTTGCACAAAGGTACAAGCCGCCCTTTGAACATGTCTAGGATTCAGCTTGTTGTGTGAAACTTTGTACGAACCTTATTCATCACTAGTGGACAGACTCCTTGGAGTCCCTAGCTTTTTACCCGCTAGGGGTTTTCCAGCAACAAAATTACCGTGGTGTTATTTGTTTATAACTTGCTTAACTCTTCCTATTAAGTTATCGACATGCTTACTCATACTAACAAATCCGTATGAGATGTTAAATGCTCTTAACTCGACCTCCCGAGTTATATATGTGGTATATTTTGATTACTTGGGTAGTTAGGTCTTTTAGGTTTTTACCGCGTTAGGGTCATTCGTTCGTAACATTCTTGTAACTAGCTGACTAGTTGTCGACTAGTCGATAGACAAGAAATTCTCGTTTGTTACGTTATTCGCCGGTACCACTTCAATTGGTATCAGAGCTGCCAAATTTAAAGATACATAGAGTGATCTTCCGGGAATTACCGGTATTTGGGTGGAATCTCACCATGGATCGTGGATAGGACATCCTTGTCCCGCAACGCAGCCCGTTCGATGGTTCTCGATTATGCACATGGAGTGAAAATTCCGCATTTTCAGATGCTCAGATCTAAATGCTATCGACTATCTACTCTCGAATGTGAAGGCCCTTCAAAGACGCTGGATGGTGAGAAAGTTTTGAAACCTAAGCGTGACCGGACCACGTGGAAGTGACCGCCGCAATGGCGAACAAAAAGGCTATTAGAATGCAATTGTTTCGCATTTCGTGCTCGCTTGGACACATTAGACACTCGTGCTACAGCCTAAACAAGCATGGGATAAACTCGTAATTATGCATGAAGGTGATACTCAAGTAAAAGGATCTCAAAACTTCAAAATGACTCCTTGCATAAAAATTCAAGAGTTGAAAATGGATGACTCAACCTTTTCCGTGTTCTATGAAAGGTTGGAAGGCTTGACAATGAAGCTATGAGTTTGGGCAAACAGACGATGAGACAACCATTGTTAAGACTAAGTGGTCTTACCTAAGAAGTTCAAGCAAGAAGACTGCGATTCAAGAGGGTACAAGACCTCAATGAAGGCAACAAGCTTGGGAAACCGGCTAAAGCAAGCTTATCACATATGAGATGGAACTGAATTAGAAGAAGGTGACTCAAAGAAAGGGAAAATGTTGCTCTCCAAGGTGCCGGTAAGACAAACGCTCCGAAGGAATCAAGTTCTTGAGCCTCGAAGAGGGGATATGGCTTTGTTTGTGAAGCAATTTAGAAGAATCCTCAAAAACAAGGGAAGAATCGTGGAAAAGGAGTGGTGAATCGCTTCCAATGATTCGAAGTTCCAACCACAAGCAAAGAATTCTTTTGGTAGAAAGCAAGGAAAATTTGTTGATCGAAAGACTCATCCTCCTCTAGTGAGTCCTGACCTTGCTTCGCTGCAGCAGGAGTTATCATCGTGCCTTGAATGTGCAAACACCAAGAAGCAAAGGCAAAGAAAAGACAAAGCTATGGTGGCCACATGGAGTGAAAGCGAGAGTGAAAAATTAATTTCATTCCGACGAGTCCACCTGGATGATGAGGGAGACGTAAATTGCTTTTGTGTGGCAACCGTGGGATGAGAATCACTTAGTGATGACGATCTGGAAGTGGAAGATCCAGAGGATTTGTCATATGAGAAACTATGTCTCAAATATGACTCTCTTTGATGAAACTTGCAATGCTAAGAGTAACATTGAACTCAACAAAAGACTCTCGCACCGCAAAGAAAATGAGTCCATGAGACTAGTCGGGAAGGAATGTGAAGAGAAATTGCCAAACTTTGAAAACAACTCGTAGACATGTCGATTGCGTCTCCTTGTCTTCCTCAAAAGTGATTCAATGATTAAGCCGAATTGATGCTCTAGATGCTCAAGTCAAACATCTATCTAGTGCTCAGATAAGTTATCAAATCAAGTTGTTGCACTTAAAGCTAGCAATGTTATACCAAATGCCAACTTGGAAGCAAATGGAAGAATCAACGAGGCAAACAATAAAGTCATCCAACCGACTATCAATGAAAAGTGGACAAGATGCCGAGTTTGGGAAAGCCACATGGTGACAAGAGTAGTCTCGGTTTTGTTAAAAATGACCAAAATGTTGGGACTGTTAAAACCAAGTTTGTGAAAGAATCCGTGCCTACCAATCCTTCACTCACTTCTGTAACCTCGTGAGGCGGTTCGTTCCCATGTGTCACCACCGGTGGTGAAGCCGGTCACATTCGTCCAAAATGCGTAGTGCTACATGCAACAAGAAATGACTCCTTGAAGGATCAAAGTTGATCGACTCCAGTCGCCGGGTCACCGTAATTGCTCTCTGGGCTAGTTTGTCCACTGCTCAAATCTCTCCGTGCAAAATATGAAATGGGTCAAGAAATCTCCGAAAGGTGTATGGTTGTTCTAAATGCTCTTACCGCCACTAAGCCGAATGTGTGGTGGTCATGACGCTGGGTGTTCTCGTCACATGACCGGAGATAAAGATGCCTTCATTCGATCCCTACCTTGGTGGTGGTGTTCAATTTGGAGGAGGTGAAAATCACAGACATTGGCAAAGGTGAAGTCAAGATTCCCGCCTTCCTCAACTAAAAGATGTACGGCTAGTGGATGGTTTGAAACTGCTTGATAAGTGTTAGCCAATTGTGTGATGAAGTGGTCGACGAAGTGTGTTTCTCTAGTCGCGGGTTGCCGATTGTAGACAAAAGGGAAACAACATTCTTGTGCTACCAAGGTTCGCTCGATCATTGCTATATACTTGACTCCTCTCAAATCAACACTCTCTAGATGCAACAAAGTTAACATGAGACAAGTGTTTTGTGGCATAAAAAGACTCTGCCATGTAAATTTCAAGGATCTCCAAAACCGGCTAAAACATGGTGTAGTAAGAGGACTCCCACCGATCACCACTCGGATTCGTATGTGTGGGCAGCTTCATGTCAATTGGGAAAGCAAACCAAAGTGGCTCATAAGAAAGTGACGTATATTGGAACGCCAAAAGCTCTCCAACCGGTACTGGACTTGGTCAGACCCATTCTGCACTTGTCCATGGGTGGAAAGAAATATGTCTTGGTGATTGTGGATGACTACACTAGGTTTACTTGGGTGTGTTTTTGAGAGAAAAATCCGACACGTTCTGCCAGCTTTTTCACCGTCTACAAAGTTATGCTGAACGAGCTCCAAACAACCAACCCGCACTAGTCGAATTCGGTCCGATCATGGAACCGAGTTTGAAAATGCATTTTGATGATTTTTGCCTCGACAAATGGGATTAAGCATGAATTTTCTCGCTCCATCGCCTCAAGAAACGGTGTGGTTGAAAGGAAGAATAGGGTCTTGATTGAGATGACCCGTGTTGTTAAATAGCAAGAACTTACAGCATTTTGGCTGAAGCAATGAGTACAAATATGTCATATTTCTTAACCGTGTTTCTAATTCTGCATCAAAAATGACACCCTATGAACTGTGGAAAGGAAAGAAGCCAATGGTAAAGCATTCGTAGTCTTTGGAAGTACTTGCTACATCCTAAGAGATCGAGAAACAATCTCTTGCAGTTTGATTCTAAGAGTGATGAAGTGGATCTCTTGGGATATTCTACTACAAGTTTCCATGCGCATATAGGGTCTACACCTTCGAACAAAGACCATTATGGAATCAATAAAATGTCGAATTGATGATTCTCAATAAGATTTTGCCGGTCTGAAGAAAATGTGGAATTGATCTCTCAAGCCCCATTAGAAACCCATGTAGATTCCTTGTCAGTTCCAAGAGGGAGTCAAAGAGAAACTCATGATGAACCGTGTCCTAATCGATTTCGGGATTTTGATAAGAAAAAGCCAAATGGTTACTTGCAATCACAACGTGACGCCATTGTGGGTCCCGTGTATAAGGGTGTTCGAACAAAAGCAAGCAAATGAAGTTGCTCATGTCTCGCCATGGTGTCTCGCAGGAACCCAAGAATGTCAAAGAAGCCTTGAAAGATGAAGAATGGACAACATTGCCAGTGCAAGAAGAACTTAACTGGCTGAAAGGAATGATGTATGGCGCCTTGTCGCCGCCTCCCAACACCAATGTTATTGGAACCAAGTGATCTACAAGAACAAATCACGAAATGAAATGTCATCAAACAAGGCTGCATTAGTTGCACAAGGCTACTCTCAACTCAAGGTGTGGATTTTGATGAAACCTTCGCTCCAGCTTGCTCCGTCCTGGAACTGTCGACTTCATGTGCTATTGCTCACTCTGAAGTTTAAACTTTTCCAAATGGATGTCAAGACTGGCTTCTCAATGGGTACTTAAATGAAGAGGTGTTTGTGGGAACAAACTCCAAGGGCTTTGGAAGATCCTCACACCTTGATGGAGTATACAAACCGAAGAAAGCTCTCTACTAAGCCTAAAACAAGCACCACGTGCATGGTATGAAAGATTATCCTCTCATTTTGGCACATGGTTTCTCTCGTGTCGCTGACAAACCTTGTTTGTGAAAAGGGTGGATAAACATGTTGTGATATCTCAAGTGTATGGATGATATTGTGGTTGGCTCAACGCTCACTCTCTAGTCAATCGTGGGCTTCATCAATATGATGACTAGCGAGTTTGAAATGAGTCTTGTTGGAGAACTTACCTATTTTTCTCTAAGCCAAGTGAGACAAGAGGGAGAATGGCATTTTCATTTCTCAAACCAATATGCCAAAAATCACATTAAAAGTTTGGTCTTGAGAACTCCAAAGCTTCTAGGTCACCCATGAGCACATGTGCTAAGATGCACAAGGATCCAAGTGGAAAGGATGTGGATCAAACCTGTATGTATACGATCGGGTGGCCATCGTATCTTACCGCAAGTAGACCTGGGATATTGCATTTGCCGTTGGGGTGTGTGCTCTGGCCCAAAGTTGTCCTAAAGAATCTCATCTCGATGGCCGTTAAAAGAATCATCAAGTATGTCTAAGTGGAACTTCCGAGTTTGGCTTACATTACACTCATGACACAAATACAAATCTCGTTGGTATAGTGATACCACTGGGCAGTTGTATATAGATGGATCTAAAAGCACTTCGGGGAGCTTTCTATGGAAACAACCCTGTTGCATGGCACAAAGAAGAAACAAAACTCGTGTTTCTCTTTCAACCGGCTGAATATGTGGCAACCGGGAGTTGTTGCACTCAACTAATGTGGATGAAACAAATGCTTAGTGACTACTGTGGATCTTGCAATCGAAGCTTCGATCTATTGTGATAATATGAGTGCGATTGACATATCAAAGAACCCCGTCCAACATTCAAGAACCAAGCACATTGATATACGACATCACTTTATTCGAGATCTTGTTGAAGGTAATACTCTCACCTTAAACTTTGTGCCAACCGAAAACAACTAGCTGATATATTCACAAAAAGTACTGTATAATCGAAGGTATGAAAATCTTCGACGGTCTATTGGTATTCGTGCTTAGTCTAGAATAGTTTGAACAGCCATGCTTCCACCTGTCTCTTTCTGCGGGGCATATTTTTGATTAGTCATTCACCTATCAAACAAAGCCTACCGTTTCTCTCGTTTGTTTCTCTTCAAGGTCATACATGGTACTATAATGTGTGGATTCTACTTTAGTAAATATTGACTATGATGTCAGTTCTCCCCTTCCAAAATATGATGGCCTAAAATCATTTTTCCTAACTCACAAAAGCTTAGGTGAATTTGTTTGTTAAGTCTACTGGGTCTTAATTGAGACATAGTACTTCTACTTGCTCTATAATCTGGAATTCCTTTTGGCATATGACCATCTCCCAAAGGGTATTTATTTCTACATCTCGTGTGTGCTTGCTCTACATCAACAATTGTAAACAAAAAAAAAAAAAAAAAAAAAAAAAAAAAGGGGGAAAAAACATCCTTAGAATTTAGAGCAAAGACCGCACTTCTTTCAACAATATGAAATTTTTTATAACTCCCTCTCTGGCCAAATACTATTCCATGCAATGTCATGGTGTTTTCACATCTTGTCCTCATCAAATTCACAAATTGAATTTTGAAGTGCATTACTCAAACTTGCACTCACCTTGATAGACTTGGCATCTTACTCTATGCCTTATCACCATTCTCATCTCATAGAAATTCCATTTTTATCATTGACTCCGCCTTTTTTGTTCATATTATGTAGCAAGTGTTAATTCTTAAGCTCAATGGATTATTAAAAGTTTTGTTAACTCGCACATTCGCTTTTGGCCTTGTTAGCAAGGAAATATGATTTCATGATGGCCATCAACCATCCCCTTCCCTCACTCGACGCATCATAGTTACATAATGAATAAGTCCAATCCTAATATTATTTGGTTTGTTATATCTTTTGGAAGAGTAGCTCTTGGAGGAACCATTGCATCCATTTTTTTTTATTTATTTTAATTTATTTAATGTTTTCTTTATCTTGAAGCATGGTTGTTGAAATTATTTTATTCCCTCTTCTTTGCATCTCGTCTAGTTGTTATCTCGTTGATGCAAAGCTTACCGTGCTCTTCCTTGATCTTGGTACCATGTGTGTTGTCATGTTCAACCGAGTTGACTTGGGTACACCGTGATTAAGTTTTTCACAACACACGCTAAGTGGACATATCTCATTTCTCGACTAGTATTAATGTCTAGTCGATAAGGGAAATAGATATTTATGTCATTCTCGCTAGTCCTCCGCCATCTCGAGTTTCCCCCTTTTTTCCTCGTGTTCCGAGAAAATCTCGGGACTCTAGGGCTCTACACTTTCGCTTTCTAAATATCGTGCCGCTCATTTTTTGAAACCCATCTTCCAATTTTTTTTCAAACCTCGTGCTGCCTCTTTCCAACCCATTTACCCTAACCGCCCAAATCCTTTCTCTCTCGACTCAACTACAAACCTCCATCTCCATGGCTTCCTTCTTCCTCATCCGCACGACGCACTAGATCCAAATCTTCAGCTCCGTCCACCGAGATCCGTCACCGAAGCAATGGTTTGGAAGGCTCGATTCTTCAACAAACGCGCCAGACTCTCTGTGAGATTCGACCACATCCCCGTCTTGGGCCCGCCGCTTCGAGCGCCACGTGTCCTTCCTTGACCTTCCTCTCGCCACCGCCCGTACACTCGACGCATTTGATCGAAAAAAATACCAACTTCACACCGTCAACCAACCACTGAGAAATTCAATTTGTCGTGGGTGTTTGAGTTCTACGCCAATCTTCCCCCCTACTTTTCCAAGCATGGGTCCAGTGTGTATGTTCGAAATGTGCTCTGCCTTTTCCCCGATGTCATTGCATATATTTATGGTCCGCTCATCCTTCTGCAACTGATGTTGAGAGTTTTATGGATGCTACCGCTTATACTATCGAGTCCTCTCATAGGATGCTTATGTCGATCCATCCATTCCCTTGAAAACTCCCAAGTGTATAAATCCCATCTCCCCTCACCATAAGTGCTTCGGGATTTTATTCGTAGAAATGTCATCCCCACTTCCACTGTGCCAATCCGACCATCCTCGCCGCAAAATTGTCTATGCCATGCTTAATGGTCTTTGAGGTTCCCTTCTCTTCGCTCTTTATGTTTGACTCCATCCTCTCCAAAGCCCGAGTCTCCCGAGGTTCCCTTGCCGCCCACCCCATCACCCGCCCGGGTCAAAATCAACGAGTGCCTCCACGATGACGACGTTGGGATTACTTCTTACCACGCTCTTACTGCTTCATTGCCTCTCGGATCTGGGGTGCCACTGTCCGCCGTTGTATCCGGGCACCGCTGTTCCTCCTCCCTCCTCCATCGCTCTGCCACGGACAGTACCTTTGAAGCCGAGAATGCCCGTCTCGTCAAGAACTTGCAGAAGCTCGTTCGGGATGCTTCGTGGACTGTCTCCTCATGGGTCCGACGCGCCCACGCCGGAGGAATTTTGATGCGCATCACGTCCGGGGGAGTAGCTTGTATGGGGAGTAGTTAATTTTAGGGGTCTCTATTAGAGAGCCAATGGTGTCTAAGGATGGCTCAAACTTATTTTTCTGTTTGGTTTAATTCTCTCGTATGGACTTGAATATTGCTTATCATTTTGGTTATGCGAATTTCTACAGTGAGTTTAATGTTTGTTTTTCAAAGTGCTTGTTCCTTGTTGTCTTTACCATGTTGATTCTTGATTTTTGTCTAGCCATGCCGTGGGCCGTGTTTGGATTTGTTCCGCGATACTTGTTTGCATGTCTTATTCCGCCTTGTCCCTTCGTTGTCTTCCCGTGACAAAATGGGGAGAAATTATGCATCTAATATGCTCTCATTTTCATAACCTATGATATTTCACACTTGTTCGTGTCAAAAAGTTTTTGTGCAGGTTTGGACTTCGTTTAATCTACTTGAGTGTGGGTGTGAAATTAGTGTTAGGTTTGCTTGTCAAGAAAAGCCAAAGGAGATTGTAAATTTAGATTTATTAGTTTTGGCTTTCCTTGTCAAAATTGTTATTAACTCCACACAAGCTCTTAGATGAATCCAAATTAGTCTAGAGTAAGAAGGTTGCACGTTTGAAGAACTCGGCATGATCTCAAAGAGGTATGGTCATGCATGTGCATTCAAGTTTCATTACCGATTAATGCATTTTACGTCAAAAGTTTTTTTGTCTTTCCGACTAGTCTTTTTGTCTAGTCAAATAGAGTCTGTCTTTTCCGTAAAAGCCGCACACCAATTACAAAACCCACATGGGTCTCTCGACACTGTCAGCCTCCCCGAAGTTCCCCTCACCGCGATCTGTGAGATCTGCTTTTGGCTGTGGACACGTGCCCTCCTTTTGTTTTTTCGATTTTTGCTGTTGTTCCAAACAAACATTTGGTTGTTGTACACGAAAATCAAAAGATTGCAGAGAGTGTTTTTAGCTTTCAAGCTTCCTCTCTCGTTGCTTTTAAAACCCGCATAAAAATGTTTTGAATAAGCATCAAATTTGTGTTTCTTTACACAAATCTTTTTGGAAAAACCGTTGTGTTTATATATTGTCTAAAACCTCGAATTTCTCCAAATCTTCTTAGACAATTGTTTTTGGATTCACGTTTAGTTTTCTTCAATTATTTTGAGCGGGAAAACCGGGATCGGGTCGGGCTGAATCCACATTTGCATTTCATCTTTATACCTTCATTCCATTTGCTTGTCTATGTCTTGATTCTATACACAAGAAGCTGAGCTCGTGAGGACAAGCCGCCTCGTGAAGACTCAAGCAAGATCCATTTGGTGCTAAGTAAGGTTGCACAAAGGTACAAGCCGCCCTTGAACATGTCTAGATTCAGCTTGTTTGTGGTGAAACTTTGTATGAACTCTTATTCATCACTAGTGGACAGACTTTGAGTCCCCCAGCGCTGTTTTTTTACCCAGCTAGGGGGTTTTTCCGGCAACAAAATTACCGTGTGTTATTTGGTTTATAACTTGCTTAACTCTTCCTATTAAGTTATCACATGCTTACTTCATGTTAACAAATCTCGTATGAGATGTTAAATGCTTAATCGACCTCCCCGAGTTATATATGTGGTATATTTGATTACTTGGGTAGTTAGGTCTTAAGGTTTTTACCGCGTTAGGTTTGCCGTCCTGCACATTCTTGTAACTAGTTGACTAGTTGTCGACTAGCCGATAGACAAGAAATTCCCGTTTGCCAAAAGTTATTCCGCCCGGTACCAATTTCAATTGGTATCGTAGCGCGCCTAAAGATACATAGAGGATCTCTGGGAATTAATGGCATTGGGTGGAATCTCACCACATGGATCGTGATAGGACATCCTTGTCTCGCAACGCTACCCGTCTCGATGGCCCCGATTATGCGCCGTGGAGTGAAAATTCTGCATTTTCTGTATGCTCTAGATCTAAATGCTATCGACTATCTTACTCGAATGGAAGGCTCCTTCAAAGACAGTTGATGGTGAGAAAGTTTTGAAACCTAAGTGTGACTGACCACAGGGAAGTGACCGCCGCAATGGCGAACAAAAAGGCTAGGAATGCAATTGTTTCTCGCTATTTCTCGTGCTCTCGCTTTGGGATTAATATTAGACACCTGTATACAAAATTTCAAACAAGCATGGGATAAACTCAGAATTATGCATGAAGGTGATATCAAGTAAAGGATCTCAAACTTCAATGACTCGTACAAAATTCGAAGAGTTGAAATGCATGACTCAACCTTTTTTCCGTGTTCTATGAAAGGTCGGAAGGCTTGACAAATGAAGCTATGAGTTTGGGTAAAATGTATCGATGAGACAATCCATTGTTAAGAAGATTCTAAGGGTCTTACCTAAGAAGTTCGCAAAGAAGACTGGCATTCAAGAGGTACAAGACCTCAATGAAATCAAGCTTCGGGAAACCGGGCCGCAAGCTTATCACATATGAGATGGAACTTGAATTAGAAGAAGGTGACTCAAAGAAAGGGAAAATGTTGCTCTCCAAGGTGTTGAGAAGACAAACGCTCCGAAGGAATCAAGTTCTTTGAGCCCCGAAGAGGATATGGCTTGTTTGTGAAGCAATTTAGAAGAATCCTCAAAAACAAGGGAAGAATCGTGAAAGGAAAGGGTGAATCGTCTAATGATTCGAAGTTCCAACCACAAGCAAAGAATTCTTTGGTAGAAAGCAAGGAAAATTTGTTGATCGTAAAGCACTATCCTCCTCTAGTGAGTCCTGGACTCTGCTTTGCTTGTGGAGGAGTTAGTCATCGTGCCTTTGAATGCAAACACCAAGAAGCAAAGGCAGAAAAGACAAAGCTATGGTGGCCACATGGAGTGAAAGCGAGAGTGAAAATTCACTTCATTCTCGACGAGTCCACTCGATGATGAGGGAGACAGAAATTGCTTTTTGTGGTAACCTGTGGATGAGAATCACTAGTGATGACGATCCGTGCGTGAAGATCCGTAGGATTTGTCATATGAGAAACTATGTCTCAAATATGACTCTCTCTTGATGAAACTTGCAATGCTAAGAGTAACAACATTGAACCTAACAAAAGACTCTCTCGCACTGCAGAAAGAAAATGAGTCCATGAGACTAGTCGAAGGAAACAGAAGAGCAAAATTGCCAAACTTGAAAAACAACTCGTAGACATACGATCATATGTCTCCTTGTCTTCTCAAAAGTGATCTCGATTGCCGAATTGATGCTCTAGATGCTCGTCAAACATCTATCTAGTGCTCGTGATAGGCTTATCAAATCAAGTTGTTGCACTTAAAGCTAGCAATGTTATGTACCAAAATGCCAACTTGAAGCAACTCGAAGAATTGAATGAGGCAAACAATAAAGTCATCCAACCGACTACTGGGCCGGGAAAAGTGGACAAGATGTCGAGTTTGGGAAAGTCATATGGTGACAAGAGTGGTCTCGTTGTTAAAAATGACCAAAATGTTGGGACCGTTAAAACCAAGTTTGTGAAAGAATCGTGCCTACCAATCCTTCACTCACTTCGTAACCCGTGAGGCTAGTTTGCTCCCATGTGTCAACACCGTGGTGAAGCCGGTCACATTCGTCCAAAATGCGTAAAGCCGTATGCAACAAGAAATGACTCCTTGAAGGATCGTGCTGATCGACTAGTCGCTGAAGTCGTAATTGCTCGGTTAGTTTGTCCATCAAGCTCAAATCTCCAGGCAAAATATGAAATGGGTCAAGAAATCTCCTGAAAGGTGTATGGTTGTTCTAAATGCCTTTACCGCTACTAAGCCGAATGTGGTATCTTGGACAAGGGGTGTTCTCACACATGACTCGGAGATAAAGATGCCTTCTTATCTCTTGGATCCCTACCTGGTGGTGGTGTTCAATTTGGAGGAGGTGAAAATCACAGATTATTGGCAAAGGTGAAGTCAAGATTCCCGCCTTCCTCAACTAAAAGATGTACGGCTAGTGGATGGTTTGAAATCAAGCTGATAAGTGTTAGCCAATTGTGTGATGAAGTGGCCGACTCTAAGTGTGTTTCTCTAGTCGTGTTGCCGTATTGTAGACAAAAGTGGGAACAACATTCTTGTGCTACCAAGGTCTCACATCATTGCTATACTTGACTCCTCTCAAATCAACCTCCCCAGATGCAACAAAGCTACCGATGAGACAAGTGTTTTGTGGCATAAAAGACTTGGCCATGCAAATTTCAAGGATCTCAAAAACCGTCAAAACATGGTGTAGTAAGAGTGACTCCCACCGATCACTACTCCTGATTCGTATGTAAACATGTCAATTGGGAAAAGCAAACCAAAGTGGCCTAAGAAAGTGACAGATATTGAACGTCAAAAGCTCTCCCAACTGGTGCATTTGGATTTGGTTGGACCCATTCGCATCTTGTCCATGGGTGGAAAGAAATATGTCTTGGTGATTGTGATGACTACACTAGGTTTACTTGGGTGTGTTTTTGAGAGAAAAATCTCGACACGTTTCAGCAGTTTTTCACCGTCTACAAAGTTATGCTGAACGAGGCTCCAAACAGTCAACCTGCACTAGTCAGAATTCGGTCTGATCATGGAACTGAGTTTGAAAATGTGCATTTTGATGATTTTTGCTCGACAAATGGGATTAAGCATGAATTTTCTGCTCCAATCACTCCTCAGCAAAACGGTGTGGTTGAAAGGAAGAATAGGGTCTTGATTGAGATGACTCGTGTGTTGTTAAATAGCAAGAACTTGGCTAAGCATTTTTGGGCTGAAGCAATGAGTACAGCGTGTCATATTTCAAATCGTGTGTTTCTCAGACCCGGTACCAGAATGACACCCTATGAACTGTGGAAAGGAAAGAAGCCAATGGTAAAGCATTTCAGAGTCTTTGGAAGTACTTGCTACATCCTAAGAGATCGAGAACATCTTGCAAAGTTTGATTCTAAGAGTGATGAAGGGATCTTCTTGGGATATTCTACTACAAGTCGCGCATATAGGGTCTACAATCTTCGAACAAAGACCATCATGGAATCAATAAATGTCAGAATTGATGATTCTGCTGCTACTCTTGCTGAATCTGTTGAAAATGTGGAATTGATCTCTCAAGCCCCATTAGAAACCCATGTAGATTATGTCAGGTCTGAAGAGGGGTCAGAAAGAGAAACTCATGATGAACCGTGTCCTAATCAGATTTCTGGGACTTTGGATAAGAAAAAGCCAAAATGGGTTACTTGCAATCACAACGATGAAGCCATTGTGGGTCCTGCAGATAAGGGTGTTCGAACAAGAAAGCAAGTTGCAAATGAAGTTGCTCATGTCTGCTATGTGTCTCAAGAGGAACCCAAGAATGTCAAAGAAGCCTTGAAAGATGAAGAATGGACAATTGCCATGCAAGAAGAACTAAATCAGTTTGAAAGGAATGATGTATGGCAGCTTGTCACTCGGCCTCCCAACACCAATGTTATTGGAACCAAGTGGATCTACAAGAACAAATCTGATGAGTCAGGAAATGTCATCAGAAACAAGGCCAGATTAGTTGCACAAGGCTACTCTCAACTCGAAGGTGTGGATTTTGATGAAACCTTCGCTCCAGTTGCTCGTCTTGAATCTGTTCGACTCCTATGTGCTATTGCCTGCCACTTGAAGTTTAAACTTTTCCAAATGGATGTCAAGACTGCCTTCCTCAATGGGTACTTAAATGAAGAGGTGTATGTGGAACAACCCAAGGGTTTTGAAGATCCTCACAATCTTGATGGAGTATACAAACTGAAGAAAGCTCTCTACGGTCTAAAACAAGCACCACGTGCATGGTATGACAGATTATCCTCTCATCTTCTTGCACATGGTTTCTCTCGTGGCTCAGTTGACAAAACCTTGTTTGTGAAAAGGGTGGATAAACATGTTGTGATATCTCAAGTGTATGTGGATGATATTGTGGTTGGCTCAACGTCTAATTCTCTAGTCAATCAGTTCATCAATATGATGACTAGCGAGTTTGAAATGAGTCTTGTTGGAGAACTTACCTATTTTCTCGGGCTTCAAGTGAGACAAGAGGAGAATGGCATTTTCATTTCTCAAACCAAATATGCCAAAAATCTGTTACTAAAGTTTGGTCTTGAGAACTCCAAAGCTTCTAGGTCACCCATGAGCACATGTGCTAAGATGCACAAGGATCCAAGTGGAAAGGATGTGGATCAAACCTTGTATAGAAGCATGATTGGTAGCTTACTGTATCTTACTGCAAGTAGACCGGATATTGCATTTGCCGTTGGGGTGTGTGCTCGTTTCCAAAGTTGTCCTAAAGAATCTCATCTGATGGCTGTTAAAAGAATCATCAAGTATGTCGGTGGAACTTCTGAGTTTGGCTTACATTACACTCATGACACAAATACAAATCTCGTTGGGTATAGTGATGCCGACTGGGCAGGTTGTATAGATGATCGGAAAAGCACTTCTGGGGGAGCTTTCTATGTGGGAAACAACCTGGTTGCATGGCACAGCAAGAAACAAAACTGTGTTTCTCTTTCAACCGCCGAAGCGGAATATGTGGCAGCTGGGAGTTGTTGCACTCAACTAATGTGGATGAAACAAATGCTTAGTGACTATGGGATCTTACAATCGAAGTTTCTGATCTATTGCGATAATATGAGTGCGATTGACATATCAAAGAACCCTGTCCAACATTCAAGAACCAAGCACATTGATATACGACATCACTTTATTCGAGATCTTGTTGAAGGTAATACTCTCACCTTAAACTTTGTGCCAACTGAAAAACAACTAGCGGATATATTCACAAAAGCACTAGATAATCGAAGGTATGAAAATCTTCGACGGTCTATTGGTATTTGTGCTTAGTCTAGAATAGTTTGAATAGCTATGCTTCCACTGTCTTTCTGTGCATATTTTTGATTAGTCATCTCACTCATCAAACAGCTACCTGTTCTCTCTGTTTGGTTCTCTTCAAGGTCATACATGGTACTATAATGTGTGGATTCTACTTTAGTAAATATTGACTATGATGTCAAAGGTTCTCCCTTCCAAAATATGATGGCCTCTGAAAAATCATTTTTCCTAACTCACAAAAGCTTAGGTGAATTTGTTTGTTAAGTCTACTTTGGTCTTAATTGAGACATAGTGCTTCTACTTGCTCTATAATCTGGAATTTCTTTTGGCATATGACCATCTCCCAGTGGTATTTATTTCTACATTTGTGTGTGCTTGCTCTACATCAACAATAATTTAAAAAAACAAAAACAAAAAAAAAAAAAAAACAAAAACAAAAACAAAAAAAAAAAAAAAAAGGGGAAAACATCCCTTAGAATTTAGAGCAGCACCGTACCTCTTTCAACAATATGAAATTCTTTTATAACTCCTCTCGGTCAAATACTATTCCATGCAATGTCATGGTGTTTTCACATCTTGTCCTCATCAAATTCAAAAATTGAATTTTGAAGTGCCTTACTCAAACTTGCACTCACTATGATAGGACTTGCATCTTACTCTATGCCTTATCAGTCATTCTCATCTCATAGAAATTCCATCTTTATCATTGACTGCCTTTTTGTTCATATTATGTAGCAAGTGTTAATTCTTAAGCTCAATGGATTATTAAAAGTTTTGTTAACTCGCACATTCGTTTTGGCCTTGTTAGCAAGGAAATATGATTTCATGATGGCCATCAACCATCCCCTTCCCTTACCTTGACGCATCATAGTTACATAATGAATAAGTCCAATCCTAATATTATTGTCTATATATGTCTTTGAAGAGTAGCTCTTGAGGAACCCATTGCATTCATTTTTTTTATTTTTTTTTAATTTATTTAATGTTTTCTTTTATCTTGGAAGCATGGTTGTTGAAATTATTTTATTCCCTCTTCTTTGCATCTGTCTAGTTGTTATCTGTTGATGCAAAGCTTACTGTGCTCTTCCTTGATCTTGGTACCATGTGTGTTGTCATGTTCAACTGAGTTGACTTGGGTACACTGTGATTGTTTTTTCACAAACACACGCTAAGTGGACATATCTCATTTCTGACTAGTATTAATGTCTAGTCAGATAAGGGAAATAGGGCTATTTATGTCATTCTGCTTCTAGTCTCCTCTGCCACCTCGAGTTTCCCCCCTTTTCTGTGTTCCGAGAAAATCTGGACTCTAGGGCTCTACACTTTCAGTTTCTTAAATATCGTGCCGCCTCATTTTTTGAAACCAATTTCCTCTCCAATTTTTTTTCAAACATCGTGCTGCCTCTTTCCAACCCATTTACTCTAACCGTCTCAAATTCTCTCACTCTAACCGTCTCAAATCCTCTCTCTCTGACCAACTAAAATCCTCCCTCTCCATGGCTTCCTCTTCTTCCTCATCTGCACGACGCACTAGATCCAAATCTTCAGCTCCGTCCACTGTGAGATCCGTCACCGAGCTAGTCGATGGAGTTGCTCGATTCTTCAACAAACGCGCCAGGACCAGATTCGACCACATCTCGTCTTGGCCCGTCGTTTCTGAGCGTCACGTGTCCTTCCTTGACCTTCCTCTCGCCACCGCCTGTACAGCCGACGATTTGATCGAAAAATACAAACTTCACACTGTCAACCAACCACTGGAGAAATTCAATTTGTCGTGGGTGTTGGAGTTCTACGCCAATCTTCCACCTACTTTTCCAAGCATGGGTCCAGGTGTGTATGTTCGAAATGTGTCGGTTCCTTTTTCCCCTGATGTCATTGCATATATTTATGGTCTGCCTTCATCCTTCAAATCTGATGTTGAGAGTTTTATGGATGCTACCTCTGCTTATACTATCGAGTCCTATCATCGGGATGCTTATGTCGATCCATCCATTCCCTTGAAAAACTCTCAAGTGTATAAATCCCATCTCTCCCCTCACCATAAGTGCTTCTGGGATTTTATTCGCAGAAATGTCATCCCCACTTCCAATAATGCCAATCCGACCATCCTCGCTGCTAAAATTGTCTATGCAATGCTTAATGATCTTGAGGTTCCCTTCTCCTGCCTTATGTTTGACTCAATCCTCTCAAAAGCCCGAGTCTCCCGAGGTTCCCTTGTGCTGCCCAATCTCATCACCCGGCTCTGTCAAAATCAACGAGTGCCTCCATCAAATGACGACGTTTGGATTACTTCTACCACGGCTCTCACTCGTTCGTCTCTGGATTTAAGTGCCACCATGTCCGCTGTTGCATCTGGCAATCCTCGTCCTCCTCCTCCCTCCACTGCTTCAGCGTTTCGCAGGATTAAGTACCTTGAAGCTGAGAATGCCCGTCTTCGTCAAGAACTTGCAGAAGCTCGTTCTGGGGATGCTTCAGGGACTGTCTCCTCAGATGGGTCCGACGCCAGCTCACGCTCGGAGGAATTTTGATGCGCATCACTTCTGGGGGAGTAGCTTGTATGGGGGAGTAGTTAATTTTAGGGGTCTCTATTAGAGAGCCAAGGGTGTCTAAGGCTGGCTCAAACTCTATTTTCCTGTTTGGTTTAATTCTCTGTATGGACTTGAATATTGCTTATCATTTTGGTTATTATGAATTTCTGTTGTGAGTTTAATGTTTGTTTTTCAAGTGCTTGTTACTTGTTGTCTTTACCATGTTGATTCTTGTTCTTTGTCTTAGCCATGCTGCTGCGTTTGGATTTGTCTGCTTTATACTTGTTTGCATGTATTATTCCGCCTTGTCCCTTTGTCTTCCTGTGACAAAATGGGGGAGAAATTATGCATCTAATATGCTCTCATTTTTATAACCCATGATATTTCACACTTGTTCTTGTCAAAAGTTGTTTTGTGCAGGTTTGGATTTCGTTTAATCTACTTGAGTGTGGGTGTGAAATTAGTCTTAGGTTTGGGTTTGTTTTGTCAAGAAAAGCCAAAGGGGGAGATTGTAAAGTCTAGATTTAAGCGTTTTTGGCTTTCCTTGTCAAAATTGTTATTAACTTCACACAAGCTCTTAGATGAATCCCAATTAGACTAGAGTAAGAAGGTTACATCATTTTGAAGAACCTGGCATGAACTCAAAAGAGGTATGGTCATGCATGTGCATTCAAATTTCATTACTGTTTAATGCATTTTACGTCAAAGTTTTTTTTTGTCTTTCTGACTAGTCTTTTTGTCTAGTCAAATAGAGTCTGTCTTTTCCAGAAAGCTGACACACAAATTAAGAAAACCCACATGGGTCACTGACACTGTTCAGTTCCCCAATGCAGTTCCCCACCGTTGATCTTTAGAGATGTGTTTTGGTTGTGACACCTGCCCTCCTTTGTGTTTTTCTGATCCTTTAAGGTTGTCTGGGGCAAACAGAAAGATTGGGGGTTGTACACAGAAAAAATCAAAAGATTGCAGAGAGTGTTTTTAGCTTTCAAGCTTCCTCTCTGTTGCTTTTAAAAACCCAGCATAAAACAGTTTTGAATAAGAATTAAATTCTTGTGTTTCTTTACACAAATCTTTTGGAAAAACTGTTGTGTTTATTTATTGTCTAAAACCTGAATTTCTCCAAATCTTCTTAGACAATTGTTTTTGGATTCACGTTAGTTTTCTCTTCAATTATTTTGAGCGGGAAAAACTGACTGGTCAGTTTTGAATCCACATTTGCATTTCATCTTTATATCTTCATTCCATTTGCTTGGTTCATGCCTTGATTCGGTGCCACAAGAAGTTGAGCTCGTAGGACAAGCTGCCCTCTCGTGAAGACCGAAGCAAGATCCATTTGGTGCTAAATAAGGTTGCACAAAGGTACAAGCTGCCCTTTGAACATGTCTAGGATTTGAGCTTGTTGTGTGAAACTTTGTATGAACCTTATTCATCACTAGTGGACAGGACTCCTTGGAGTCCCCCGGTTTTTTACCCAGTTAGGGGTTTTTCCGGGCAACAAAATTACTGTGTGTTATTTGTTATAACTTGCTTAACCCTTCCTATTAAGTTATTGACATGCTTACTTCATGTTAACAAATCTGTATGAGATGTTAGATGTTTATCTGTCCTCCTGAGTTATATATGTGGTATATTTGATTACTTGGGTAGTTAGGTCTTTTAGGGTTTTTACCTGCGTTAGGGTTTGCTGTCTGTAACATTCTTGTAACTAGTTGACTAGTTGTCAGACTAGTCAGATAGACAAGAAATTCTGTTTGTTACAGGTTATTCCGCCTGGTACCAATTTCAATTGGTATCAAAGCGTCAGCTCTAAAGATACATAGAGTGATCTCTGGGAATTACTGGTATTGGGTGGAATCTCACCATGGATCGTGATAGGACATCCTTGTCCTGCAACGCAGCTCCGTTCTTCGATGGTTCTGATTATGCAGCGTGGAGTGAAAAATTCCAGATTTTCTTAGATGCTCAGGATCTAAATGCTATCGACTATCTTACTCTCGAATGGAAGGCTCCTTCAAAGACAGTTGATGGTGAGAAAGTTTTGAAACCTAAGTGTGACTGGACCACAGGGGAGGTGACTGCTGCAATGGCGAACAAAAAGGCTAGGAATGCAATTGTTTCTGCCATTTCTCGTGCTCAGTTTGGACACATTAGACACTGTGCTACCGCCAAACAAGCATGGGATAAACTCAGAATTATGCATGAAGGTGATACTCAAGTAAAGGATCTCAAACTTCAAATGACTCAGACAAAATTCGAAGAGTTGAAAATGGATGACTCCGAGCCTTTTTCCGTGTTCTATGAAAGGTTGGAAGGCTTGACAAATGAAGCTATGAGTTTGGGTAAACAGATCGATGAGACAACCATTGTTAAAAAGATTCTAAGGGTCTTACCTAAGAAGTTCAGTGCAAAGAAGACTGCGATTCAAGAGGTACAAGACCTCAATGAAATCAAGCTTGGGAAACTGGTCAGCAAGCTTATCACATATGAGATGGAACTTGAATTAGAAGAAGGTGACTCAAAGAAAGGGAAAAATGTTGCTCTCCAAGGTGTTGAGAAGACAAACGCTCCGAAGGAATCAAGTTCTTTGAGCCCCGAAGAGGATATGGCATTGTTTGTGAAGCAATTTAGAAGAATCCTCAAAAACAAGGGAAGAATCGTGAAAAGGAGTGGTGAATCGTCTAATGATTCGAAGTTCCAACCACAAGCAAAGAATTCTTTTGGTAGAAAGCAAGGAAAATTTGTTGATCGTAAAGACTCATCCTCCTCTAGTGAGTCTGGACCTTGCTTTGCTTGTGGAGGAGTTGGTCATCGTGCCTTTGAATGTGCAAACACCAAGAAGCAAAGGCAGAGAAAAGACAAAGCTATGGTGGCCACATGGAGTGAAAGCGAGAGTGAAATTTCACTTCATTCTGACGAGTCCACTGATGATGAGGAGACAGAAATTGCTTTTGTGGCAACTGTGGATGAGAATCACCTTAGTGATGACGATCTGGTGCGTGAAGATCCAGAGGATTTGTCATATGAGAAACTGTGTCTCAAATATGACTCTCTCTTTGATGAAACTTGCAATGCTAAGAGTAACAACATTGAACTCAACAAAAGACTCTCTGCACTGCAGAAAGAAAATGAGTCCATGAGACTAGTCAGAAAGGAACAGGAAGAGAAAATTGCCAAACTTGAAAAACAACTCAGAGACATGTCAGATTGCAGGTCTCCTTGCCTTCTCAAAAGTGATTCAGATTGCCGAATTGATGCTCTAGATGCTCAAGTCAAACACCTATCTAGTGCTCGTGATAAGTTATCAAATCAAGTTGTTGCACTTAAAGCTAGCAATGTTATGTACCAAAATGCCAACTTGAAGCAGCTGGAAGAATTGAATGAGGCAAACAATAAAGTCATCCAACTGACTATTGGGGCTGGAAAAGTGGACAAGATGCTGAGTTTGGGAAAGTCATATGGTGACAAGAGTGGTCTCGGTTTTGTTAAAAATGACCAAAATGTTGGGACTGTTAAAACCAAGTTTGTGAGAGAATCTGTGCCTACCAATCCTTCACTCACTTCAGAACCCGTGAGGCGGTTCGTTCCCATGTGTCACCACTGTGGTGAAGCTGGTCACATTCGTCCAAAATGCAAAAAGCTGCATGCAAAAAGAAATGACTCCTTGAAGAATCAGGTTGATCTACTAGTCGCTGAAGTCAACAGAATTGCTCAGTTAGTTTGTCCATCAAGCTCAAATCTCTCCAGGCAAAATATGAAATGGGTCAAGAAATCTCCTGAAAGGTGTATGGTTGTTCTAAATGCTCTTACTGCCACTAAGCCGAATGTGTGGTATCTAGACAGTGGGTGTTCTCGTCACATGACTGGAGATAAAGATGCCTTCTTATCTCTTGATCCCTACCTTGGTGGTGGTGTTCAATTTGGAGGAGGTGAAAAATCACAGATTATTGGCAAAGGTGAAGTCAAGATTCCTGGTCTTCCTCAACTAAAAGATGTACGGCTAGTGGATGGTCTGAAATCAAGCTTGATAAGTGTTAGCCAATTGTGTGATGAAGTGGCTGACGAAGTGTGTTTCTCTAGTCGTGGTTGCCGTATTGTAGACAAAAGGGGAAACAACATTCTTGTGCTACCAAGGTCTGCTGATCATTGCTACATACTTGACTCCTCTCAAATCAACACTCTCTCTAGATGCAACAAAGCTACTGATGAGACAAGTGTTCTGTGGCATAAAAGACTTGGCCATGTAAATTTCAAGGATCTCAAAAAATTGTCAAAACATGGTGTAGTAAGAGGACTTCCACTGATCACTACCTCGGATTCGTATGTGTGCAGCTCATGTCAATTGGGAAAGGAAACCAAAGTGGCTCATAAGAAAGTGACAGATATTGGAACGTCAAAAGCTCTCCAACTGGTGCATTTGGACTTGGTTGGACCCATTCAGACCTTGTCCATGGGTGGAAAGAAATATGTCTTGGTGATTGTGGATGACTACACTAGGTTTACTTGGGTGTGTTTTTTGAGAGAAAAATCTGACACGTTTCAGCAGTTTTTCACCGTCTACAAAGTTATGCTGAACGAGGCTCCAAACAGTCAACCTGCACTAGTCAGAATTCGGTCTGATCATGGAACTGAGTTTGAAAATGTGCATTTTGATGATTTTTGCTCGACAAATGGGATTAAGCATGAATTTTCTGCTCCAATCACTCCTCAGCAAAACGGTGTGGTTGAAAGGAAGAATAGGGTCTTGATTGAGATGACTCGTGTGTTGTTAAATAGCAAGAACTTGGCTAAGCATTTTTGGGCTGAAGCAATGAGTACAGCGTGTCATATTTCAAATCGTGTGTTTCTCAGACCCGGTACCAGAATGACACCCTATGAACTGTGGAAAGGAAAGAAGCCAATGGTAAAGCATTTCAGAGTCTTTGGAAGTACTTGCTACATCCTAAGAGATCGAGAACATCTTGCAAAGTTTGATTCTAAGAGTGATGAAGGGATCTTCTTGGGATATTCTACTACAAGTCGCGCATATAGGGTCTACAATCTTCGAACAAAGACCATCATGGAATCAATAAATGTCAGAATTGATGATTCTGCTGCTACTCTTGCTGAATCTGTTGAAAATGTGGAATTGATCTCTCAAGCCCCATTAGAAACCCATGTAGATTATGTCAGGTCTGAAGAGGGGTCAGAAAGAGAAACTCATGATGAACCGTGTCCTAATCAGATTTCTGGGACTTTGGATAAGAAAAAGCCAAAATGGGTTACTTGCAATCACAACGATGAAGCCATTGTGGGTCCTGCAGATAAGGGTGTTCGAACAAGAAAGCAAGTTGCAAATGAAGTTGCTCATGTCTGCTATGTGTCTCAAGAGGAACCCAAGAATGTCAAAGAAGCCTTGAAAGATGAAGAATGGACAATTGCCATGCAAGAAGAACTAAATCAGTTTGAAAGGAATGATGTATGGCAGCTTGTCACTCGGCCTCCCAACACCAATGTTATTGGAACCAAGTGGATCTACAAGAACAAATCTGATGAGTCAGGAAATGTCATCAGAAACAAGGCCAGATTAGTTGCACAAGGCTACTCTCAACTCGAAGGTGTGGATTTTGATGAAACCTTCGCTCCAGTTGCTCGTCTTGAATCTGTTCGACTCCTATGTGCTATTGCCTGCCACTTGAAGTTTAAACTTTTCCAAATGGATGTCAAGACTGCCTTCCTCAATGGGTACTTAAATGAAGAGGTGTATGTGGAACAACCCAAGGGTTTTGAAGATCCTCACAATCTTGATGGAGTATACAAACTGAAGAAAGCTCTCTACGGTCTAAAACAAGCACCACGTGCATGGTATGACAGATTATCCTCTCATCTTCTTGCACATGGTTTCTCTCGTGGCTCAGTTGACAAAACCTTGTTTGTGAAAAGGGTGGATAAACATGTTGTGATATCTCAAGTGTATGTGGATGATATTGTGGTTGGCTCAACGTCTAATTCTCTAGTCAATCAGTTCATCAATATGATGACTAGCGAGTTTGAAATGAGTCTTGTTGGAGAACTTACCTATTTTCTCGGGCTTCAAGTGAGACAAGAGGAGAATGGCATTTTCATTTCTCAAACCAAATATGCCAAAAATCTGTTACTAAAGTTTGGTCTTGAGAACTCCAAAGCTTCTAGGTCACCCATGAGCACATGTGCTAAGATGCACAAGGATCCAAGTGGAAAGGATGTGGATCAAACCTTGTATAGAAGCATGATTGGTAGCTTACTGTATCTTACTGCAAGTAGACCGGATATTGCATTTGCCGTTGGGGTGTGTGCTCGTTTCCAAAGTTGTCCTAAAGAATCTCATCTGATGGCTGTTAAAAGAATCATCAAGTATGTCGGTGGAACTTCTGAGTTTGGCTTACATTACACTCATGACACAAATACAAATCTCGTTGGGTATAGTGATGCCGACTGGGCAGGTTGTATAGATGATCGGAAAAGCACTTCTGGGGGAGCTTTCTATGTGGGAAACAACCTGGTTGCATGGCACAGCAAGAAACAAAACTGTGTTTCTCTTTCAACCGCCGAAGCGGAATATGTGGCAGCTGGGAGTTGTTGCACTCAACTAATGTGGATGAAACAAATGCTTAGTGACTATGGGATCTTACAATCGAAGTTTCTGATCTATTGCGATAATATGAGTGCGATTGACATATCAAAGAACCCTGTCCAACATTCAAGAACCAAGCACATTGATATACGACATCACTTTATTCGAGATCTTGTTGAAGGTAATACTCTCACCTTAAACTTTGTGCCAACTGAAAAACAACTAGCGGATATATTCACAAAAGCACTAGATAATCGAAGGTATGAAAATCTTCGACGGTCTATTGGTATTTGTGCTTAGTCTAGAATAGTTTGAATAGCTATGCTTCCACTGTCTTTCTGTGCATATTTTTGATTAGTCATCTCACTCATCAAACAGCTACCTGTTCTCTCTGTTTGGTTCTCTTCAAGGTCATACATGGTACTATAATGTGTGGATTCTACTTTAGTAAATATTGACTATGATGTCAAAGGTTCTCCCTTCCAAAATATGATGGCCTCTGAAAAATCATTTTTCCTAACTCACAAAAGCTTAGGTGAATTTGTTTGTTAAGTCTACTTTGGTCTTAATTGAGACATAGTGCTTCTACTTGCTCTATAATCTGGAATTTCTTTTGGCATATGACCATCTCCCAGTGGTATTTATTTCTACATTTGTGTGTGCTTGCTCTACATCAACAATAATTTAAAAAAACAAAAACAAAAAAAAAAAAAAAACAAAAACAAAAACAAAAAAAAAAAAAAAAAGGGGAAAACATCCCTTAGAATTTAGAGCAGCACCGTACCTCTTTCAACAATATGAAATTCTTTTATAACTCCTCTCGGTCAAATACTATTCCATGCAATGTCATGGTGTTTTCACATCTTGTCCTCATCAAATTCAAAAATTGAATTTTGAAGTGCCTTACTCAAACTTGCACTCACTATGATAGGACTTGCATCTTACTCTATGCCTTATCAGTCATTCTCATCTCATAGAAATTCCATCTTTATCATTGACTGCCTTTTTGTTCATATTATGTAGCAAGTGTTAATTCTTAAGCTCAATGGATTATTAAAAGTTTTGTTAACTCGCACATTCGTTTTGGCCTTGTTAGCAAGGAAATATGATTTCATGATGGCCATCAACCATCCCCTTCCCTTACCTTGACGCATCATAGTTACATAATGAATAAGTCCAATCCTAATATTATTGTCTATATATGTCTTTGAAGAGTAGCTCTTGAGGAACCCATTGCATTCATTTTTTTTATTTTTTTTTAATTTATTTAATGTTTTCTTTTATCTTGGAAGCATGGTTGTTGAAATTATTTTATTCCCTCTTCTTTGCATCTGTCTAGTTGTTATCTGTTGATGCAAAGCTTACTGTGCTCTTCCTTGATCTTGGTACCATGTGTGTTGTCATGTTCAACTGAGTTGACTTGGGTACACTGTGATTGTTTTTTCACAAACACACGCTAAGTGGACATATCTCATTTCTGACTAGTATTAATGTCTAGTCAGATAAGGGAAATAGGGCTATTTATGTCATTCTGCTTCTAGTCTCCTCTGCCACCTCGAGTTTCCCCCCTTTTCTGTGTTCCGAGAAAATCTGGACTCTAGGGCTCTACACTTTCAGTTTCTTAAATATCGTGCCGCCTCATTTTTTGAAACCAATTTCCTCTCCAATTTTTTTTCAAACATCGTGCTGCCTCTTTCCAACCCATTTACTCTAACCGTCTCAAATTCTCTCACTCTAACCGTCTCAAATCCTCTCTCTCTGACCAACTAAAATCCTCCCTCTCCATGGCTTCCTCTTCTTCCTCATCTGCACGACGCACTAGATCCAAATCTTCAGCTCCGTCCACTGTGAGATCCGTCACCGAGCTAGTCGATGGAGTTGCTCGATTCTTCAACAAACGCGCCAGGACCAGATTCGACCACATCTCGTCTTGGCCCGTCGTTTCTGAGCGTCACGTGTCCTTCCTTGACCTTCCTCTCGCCACCGCCTGTACAGCCGACGATTTGATCGAAAAATACAAACTTCACACTGTCAACCAACCACTGGAGAAATTCAATTTGTCGTGGGTGTTGGAGTTCTACGCCAATCTTCCACCTACTTTTCCAAGCATGGGTCCAGGTGTGTATGTTCGAAATGTGTCGGTTCCTTTTTCCCCTGATGTCATTGCATATATTTATGGTCTGCCTTCATCCTTCAAATCTGATGTTGAGAGTTTTATGGATGCTACCTCTGCTTATACTATCGAGTCCTATCATCGGGATGCTTATGTCGATCCATCCATTCCCTTGAAAAACTCTCAAGTGTATAAATCCCATCTCTCCCCTCACCATAAGTGCTTCTGGGATTTTATTCGCAGAAATGTCATCCCCACTTCCAATAATGCCAATCCGACCATCCTCGCTGCTAAAATTGTCTATGCAATGCTTAATGATCTTGAGGTTCCCTTCTCCTGCCTTATGTTTGACTCAATCCTCTCAAAAGCCCGAGTCTCCCGAGGTTCCCTTGTGCTGCCCAATCTCATCACCCGGCTCTGTCAAAATCAACGAGTGCCTCCATCAAATGACGACGTTTGGATTACTTCTACCACGGCTCTCACTCGTTCGTCTCTGGATTTAAGTGCCACCATGTCCGCTGTTGCATCTGGCAATCCTCGTCCTCCTCCTCCCTCCACTGCTTCAGCGTTTCGCAGGATTAAGTACCTTGAAGCTGAGAATGCCCGTCTTCGTCAAGAACTTGCAGAAGCTCGTTCTGGGGATGCTTCAGGGACTGTCTCCTCAGATGGGTCCGACGCCAGCTCACGCTCGGAGGAATTTTGATGCGCATCACTTCTGGGGGAGTAGCTTGTATGGGGGAGTAGTTAATTTTAGGGGTCTCTATTAGAGAGCCAAGGGTGTCTAAGGCTGGCTCAAACTCTATTTTCCTGTTTGGTTTAATTCTCTGTATGGACTTGAATATTGCTTATCATTTTGGTTATTATGAATTTCTGTTGTGAGTTTAATGTTTGTTTTTCAAGTGCTTGTTACTTGTTGTCTTTACCATGTTGATTCTTGTTCTTTGTCTTAGCCATGCTGCTGCGTTTGGATTTGTCTGCTTTATACTTGTTTGCATGTATTATTCCGCCTTGTCCCTTTGTCTTCCTGTGACAAAATGGGGGAGAAATTATGCATCTAATATGCTCTCATTTTTATAACCCATGATATTTCACACTTGTTCTTGTCAAAAGTTGTTTTGTGCAGGTTTGGATTTCGTTTAATCTACTTGAGTGTGGGTGTGAAATTAGTCTTAGGTTTGGGTTTGTTTTGTCAAGAAAAGCCAAAGGGGGAGATTGTAAAGTCTAGATTTAAGCGTTTTTGGCTTTCCTTGTCAAAATTGTTATTAACTTCACACAAGCTCTTAGATGAATCCCAATTAGACTAGAGTAAGAAGGTTACATCATTTTGAAGAACCTGGCATGAACTCAAAAGAGGTATGGTCATGCATGTGCATTCAAATTTCATTACTGTTTAATGCATTTTACGTCAAAGTTTTTTTTTGTCTTTCTGACTAGTCTTTTTGTCTAGTCAAATAGAGTCTGTCTTTTCCAGAAAGCTGGGCACACCAATTAAGAAAACCCACACGGGTCTCCTCGACACCGTTCGCTCCCTGAAGTTCCCCACCGCTGATCTTTAGAGATCTCGTTTTGGTTGTGACACGGCCCTCCTTTGTTTTTCTCGATCTTTTAAGGTTGTCTCGGGGCAAACGTAAACATTTGTCATGTACGTAAAATCAAAAAGATTGCGTGAGAGTGTTTTTAGCTTTTTCAAGCTTCCTCGTTGCTTCTTTAAAAACCCAAAGATAAACAAGCTTTTGAATAAGCATCAAATTCTTGTGTTTCTTTACACAAATCTTTTGGAAAACTCGTTGTGTTTATATATTGTCTAAAACCCGAATTTCTCCAAATCTTCTTAGACAATTGTTTTTTGGATTCACGTTAGTTTTCTCTTCAATTATTTTGAGCTGAAAAACCGACCGGCCGCTTTGAATCCACATTTGCATTTCATCTTTATACCTTCATTCCATTTGCTTGGTTCATGTCTTGATTCTGCCACAAGAAGTTGAGCTCGTAGACAAGCCGCTTCCTCTCGTGAAGACTGCTAAGATCCATTTGGTGCTAAGTGTTGTTGCACAAAGGTACAAGCCGCCTCAACATGTCTAGGATTTGAGCTTGTTGTGTGAAACTTTGTATGAACCTTATTCATCACTAGTGGACAGACTCCTTGAGTCCCCCTAGCTTTTTTACCCGCTAGGGGGTTTTTCCTAGCAACAAAATTACCGTGTGTTATTTGTTTATAACTTGCTTAACTCTTTCCTATTAAGTTATTGACATGCTTACTTCATGTTAACAAATCTCGTATGAGATGTTAAATGTTTAACCGACCTCCTCGAGTTATATATGTGGTATATTTGATTACTGGGTAGTTAGGTCTTTTAGGTTTTTACCGCGTTAGGCTCCGTCGCTGCCCGTAACATTCTTGTAACTAGCTGACTAGCGTCGACTCAGCCGATAGACAAGAAATTTCGTTTGTTACAGTTATTCCGCCCGGTACCAATTTCACTTGGTAATATGACAATTTTGTGTCACATTTGGCCTCGCTTATTGGTCCCTCTATTGATGCTTGGAATTAATGGTCAGTCTCTCGCTATATGTTGGCTTGTAATTAGCCCGGCTTGGATAAAATGTTCGGCTCGCTTGATGCTTTAATTAATGGTTGCCTCGATTTTGTGACTCGTTTCATGTTGGTTCGATATAATGTTTCTGCTGATGCCTCGAATATATGACGATTTATTGTTGCCTCTAATATGACAATTTTTTGTCACATTTGCCTCGATTTATTGTTGCCTCTAAGAATAAGGACAATTTTGTGTCACATTTGCCTCGCTTTATTGGTCCCCGCTGATGCCTCGAATTAATGGTTGTCTCGCTTATAAGGCCGGGCTTGTAATTACCCCGGCTTGAAAAAAATGTTCCTTTAGTTGATGCTTTAATTAGTGGTTGCCTCGATTTTGTGACTCGCCTATGTTGGTTCGATATAATGTTCTCACGGTTGATGCCTCGAATATATGACGATTTATTGCTGCCTTGATATGACAATTTTTTGTCACATTTGCCTCGATTTATTGTTGCCTCTAATATGACAATTTTGTGTCACATTTGCCTCGCTTTATTGGTCCCTGCTGATGCCTCGAATTAATGGTTGTCTCGCTTATATGTTGGCTTGTAATTACCCCCGGCTTGATAAAATGTTCTTCGCCTGATGCTTTAATTAATGGTTGCCTCGATTTTGTGACGGTCTATGTTGGTTCGATATAATGTTCCCCTGGGTTGGATGCCTCGAATATATGAGGATTTATTGTTGCCTCCTGTATAATAAGGACAATTTTTTTGTCACATTTGCCTCGATTTATTGTTGCCTCTAATATGACAATTTTGTGTCACATTTGCCTCGCTATTGGTCCCCTTCGTTGATGCCTCGAATTAATGGTTGTCTCGCTATATGTTGGCTTGTAATTACCTTCGCTTGAAATGTTCCTTCGCTTGATGCTTTAATTAATGGTTGCCTCGATTTTGTGACAAGCCTATGTTGGTTCGCTATAATGTTCTGCTGATGCCACGAATATATGACTCCATTTATTGTTGCCTCTGGATATGACAATTTTTTGTCACATTTGCCTCGACATTTATTGTTGCCTCTGTGAATATGACAATTTTGTGTCACATTTGCCTCGCTTATTGGTCCCCCTGCTGTCGCCCTCGAATTAATGGTTGTCTCGCTTATATGTTGGCTTGTAATTACCCCGGCTTGATAAAATGTTCCTTCGCTGATGCTTTAATTAATGGTTGCGGCATTTTGTGATCACTATGTTGGTTCGATATAATGTTCCCGTTGATGCCTCGAATATATGACGCATTTATTGTTGCCTCTGTAATATGACAATTTTGTGTCACATTTGCCTCGCTTATTGGTCCCCTGCTGTCGCCGACTAATGGTTTTCTCGGCTTGTAATTACCCCGGCTTGGATAAAATGTTGAAGGGAAAATATGAGATTTGTAAGGGATTTCTAATGACTAGCATGCATATACAATTCACAATTTATATGCATAAGCAACGGAAGCAATTTATCAAAGCAATTAGTCATGCAATCCCTTCAAGAAGCATAGGTTAATATTTGATGCATCTACAAAATTGAAGAACAAAGTGGAGGTAGAATTTTATACCTCTTTGATCTAGCTTTTTAGACCAAGGATGACCACCTCCAAGCTTTCTCTTCTTGGAACTCCTTGAGCCTAGCCTCCCTCCTTGCTTGCTCCACCTTGACCAAATGGAACTCCTCTCTAGGTTCTCCTAGTCCCCAAAATTGAAGACCTCTAAGGATCCACACCCACCAAGTGATGGAATGGATGATGGATCACCAAGAGAAGAGAGAAGTGTAGCTCTCTCCTTTGGGTATGGCCGGGCCGTGTATGAGGAAGAAAGGGAGATATTTCTTTTCTTTTTTTGGTTGACTCACTCAATCACTAAGGCCATACAAGTTATGGTGTGAAGTGAGGTGATTTATAACTAATAGTGTAAGTTTCAATAAACTTTCCATTATTACAGCAGAATTGAGTCAACAATTGACTCAACTCTCTCTCTCTCTCATGGCCGGCTATAGGGGTGTTATTTGGGCTTTTGGGCTTTTACAATTTCAAGTCATCTTATGCTTGAATAAAAGGCCAAAGAGGTTAGGGCCCAATGGGCCCTGACACCCGAACTTATTTCATTAAGCCTAAAGCGATCTTTTATCGCTTTTATGATTTTCTTAGACTTTCTAATTAATCATAACACTCCTAATCCAAAGGATTATTCCATCATCACTGATCCACCATCAAGTGTTGGTGTACAATCGGTTTAGGTTCCCCACTAGCAAGGCAAAGGAGGTGATTGGTATCAATCCAATTGATTTGTTTTATCCAATCATCTAGTGAATTAAAACTTATTTTAATTCTTTATCTTCATTGATGATTACTAATTAATCATCTACAAGATCCCACAAACCATGAGTGACACACTACACATATATCATGGCTACCCAAGCTAATTAAGAAGTTTGTTCCTGAGAACCTATTCAATTGGAATTACAATGTAATTTGATCCTTCTAACACAATACTTCAATCACACTACTAGGGTATGGATACATAATGTCAAACCCCTAATGTGATTATATCATGTTATATGATTCAATTGAGTCGTAAAGGAACACTTTCCATCACTACTCACTACTTCTACCTCAAGATTCCCGAATCATATCTTAGAGTATTCTTCCCTCTCGTAACGAGGATTAGAGATCCCTTGTTGACCATTCACTTGCCTCCATGGCTGGTGTAGCTTAACCCCAACTATGTCGTGGACACTCCTCCATATTGGGGTGATTCTTTGACATAATCAAAGATTAAGGACTTAACCACAAGACAACTATGATGTCTCGTGTCAAAGGATTACTTACATATTCCAATCAATGGAGTTACTTGCTTGACATGTGAGTAGACCTCCATGCAAGTGCTCCCTTTCGATTGTGAGTTCAAAGTGAACTCATTCCCTCAATGAGCACCTACATACTTGTCATAGTGTCACTACACGAATGGCCGAGACTTTCCATCCTTCCAATTGAAGCCGACATAGTATGTACTCGCCGGTCTCTCGGATTGCCGCATCCTCTCGGCAATCCCATGACCAGAATATTTGAATATCATGGTTATGAGAAGAAGGTCTCGCAGCCTAACATCATTAGGATTACTTCTTCCATCAATCCATTGTCCATGGATTCACTATTCGCACATATATCAACCATTGAGATTGTCCTAATAAGTGACTTTGCCCTTTACCGTATTTAGGGTTATCCATATACAAGAAATGTCCCGAAAGTTTCTTCCAAAGATTGACCCTCGTGGCATATTTCCAACAATCTCCCACTTGCACTAAAGTCAATCACTAGTGCATTTCATAGATGCTAGTAGAGTGAACTTGAGCAATTTATTTTATTCAGGTTATGTATTCATCCTTTTATCTTAAAAGGGATATACTTATTAAATGTTTCCAAAACATTTAATGATGTCTCTTTCCCCATTTTGTGTTCAAATATTTGATGAGACCTTGAGTCCATGGCTTGAGCTATCGCCCCCATTACGTCGTAGTACCTTACTAACGACCTTATGGTTAGATTCAATCATTGGTTCTAAGTGAACCCCGTCTCTATTCGAAACACCTTTTGAAGCGCTTTCCAAAACTTTAATATATATGTCTTAACATATATCACGTTTGCATACTATATGCAAACATTGCTCCAACCTTGAGACCATTGTAGTACCATACTAACAATGCATTTATATGGGATTAGTTCTTCATCCAACATGAAGATCCATTTTGTTAAAATGGGTAATTTTCACTTTGCTGATAACCCAAGTGAATCCACGTTCCTGCAGAAAGTCTCACTCTCCGACATTCCTTTCTCAAAGGTAATAATATACTCATTCGCTGCCTTGGTTCTCATCCTCTCGACATAACATTATCTCCAAGGATAACCACGATGGTTATTCACCTTTTGGATATAATCAAACAAGTCCATACTTGTGTCCCTTTTGTGATTTTAGCGACAAATTCTTTATAAGGCCATGAAAGCGCTTTCTATATCATATGTAGAAATACTTTCAAATCTTCAACATTTGAGATTCATATACTCCCATATAACATCATTTAGTCCATTTTAAGTCTTTACTTCAAAAATTGACCGTGTCACCATTTGTCATTTCTCGAGCAATATATGTATTCCATTAAATCTATCGAATAGATTTCATTCACTACATGTTGCTCAAAAGAATGACATCACTCCCACGCTTTATTGTAACTAAGTATTCATTCAAGACATTAAGAAAACATAACACTTATATAATTTCTTGAATTGAATGCATATAGCTCCCACTAACTTGTGTTGGATTTATTGACAATCAATAAGATCCATTAGCTCATCGATGATGTCTCAACAGCTTTGAGATATTCAACAATTCTAGTTAATCACAAGTTATTTAAATGAACTTACACAAAGAATTGCTTCTTACTCCTCAATATTGATTAAATCTAGATTTAGATCCAATACCAAATGTGTGACTTGTTTTATCAAGTCCTTTCATTTAAAACATATGGTGTCAAACATCATATTTCAAGCTTTAGTCATACTAAGACTTTTAAAGTAGTCATATAAGAATTATCCAAATCATTAGTGGAAACATAGTCTCCTACTAAGGATACGGAAATTCAACCATACCTCCTAGGTGGTTGATATAATTCTTTATCAAACACTACTTAGAGCATTATAGTTACAAGAGATGTCGAAATCGGATTGTCTTGTCGTTAAAACTATATGTTGTGACTCATTTTGAAACTATTCCCTTTTGTTTCATCATCTTGTCCATTTGCTTTGTTTCAGCAGAAGTTCTCATAAAAGAGAATGATGGACAACTCCCAACATATAACCATTTTATGTTAGTTGACGAAACCAACATTCATAGGTTTTTCTAAGAATGCTTACACAACATAGAATTTTAACGATTCGTAGAGCTTGGAGGCATTTTAACAATTAAAATAACAAGCTCATAAATAATAGTCATGTACTATTAATTATAGACAATTATAAACAAATCATATTGTTGTTTATATCCATTTCTCATCTCCCACTATTTCTCATGATCTTAATGAGAAATCGACATATTCAAAGTGTATAATCTAGAAGTAAACGGGTAGAGGACATTGTGGAGTAGCTTAATACATTTAAGCATATTGTTCCAACTCCACAAAGTTGATGTCTTGTTATTAAGTGACTAAGGTCTTTAAACCTTTATAGATTTAGACACTTCATAATTGGTCTTTATCACTAACACATTTGACATTTCTTAAAACAATTTATGAATGTCCAATTAGTTGTTCAAAACTACTAGTTGAACCAAGAGTGATCTTGGTTTGTGAATAAGTGATAACCGAATATAAGAAACAATTTTCTTATGAATTTCATCTAGAATTCAACAAGACAATATTCAATTCATAACACTACTTAGAAGATTGAATATAGTAGAAGGCATCCATCACATTACATTGATATGATAAAACAAACATTCATAATGTTTAATACAAAATAATTAGCTCCTACATTAGAGACTAATTATATACCTTCATATATAGGCACCAAAATGGGTCTTCCATCATATGAAGCCACATAATAAGTTCTTATCAAAATAAGAGTTTAAAGACTATCTTTAAGGGCCTAACAATAAGTAGATAGCAAAATAATGGCCGAACCCTTCATTCCATTAGTCCTTTGCTTTGTTCATCTTCTACTTGCTTCCTTCACCTACATACAATTGCATAGGTGATTAGCATTTTATATCAAATAGTAATAATTAGAAGATCTAACATTTAGAATTTCAAGATAAGGACAATAACCATACCTTGTGGTTTGTCTCAGAGATGCAAGGTATAACCTCCGCAATTCCTCTTCCAATGCCCGCCCTTTCCACAAGGGTGGCAAATCCCTTCGGGTTCCTTTGCCTTTTCTTCACTCCTCCTTGGGCCTAGGAGGATGACTTCCAACCCCTTTCCTTTCCATTTGCCTTTCGGCTTAGGTTTGAAGAGGATGGTTTGTCATGGGCTACCGCTAGAGTCCCCACAACGTTCTCTCTTTCAAAGATAGTCTTCTCATGCCAGCCACTAACATGTTTAGTAACTCGTAGAGAGTGCTATCCATCTTATTCATATATTGTAGTTCATTACAACCGCAGAATGAATCGAAAGAGAAGCCAAGATGAAGTCCTCGGGCCACCCCCCGTCAAGTGGAGTGCCTAGGCTCTCCAATTGTTCAATGAGTCCAATCATCTTCGCACATGTTGATGCACCGGAGCTCCCTTGACCATTTTGGTCTTCACAAGTTCGCGTACGTTGCCGAAGCGACTGGCTGGGCGCCTTCGGGCCCCTTCACATAACTCCCTAAGATGGAGTATGATGGAGAATGTACCGCCCATGCCCCGCAAGGCTGCTCTCTCTCGCAGCCTCTCCTCATTCATGGAAGCCAAATGTATAGCACTTGGCTTGTGTATCATCCTCAACGTGCTTGTCATACTTAGCACGCTCATCCTCGTGGCCTCTTGGGCCTAGAGGTATGTGAGAGGGAGCCTTGTCTAGTACGTAAAACAATCTTCTCCAACGTTAGAGAATCTTGATATTACGGTACCAAGATGGGAAATTGCACTTCCGAGGCAATGCTTGTCGAGTATCTTTGATAGCGTGTTTCCAACCATATCTAAATACATAAAACATAAAATAAATAAATTAGTTTGATTGTTAAGTCAAATGATTTAGGTCTTTTAAACCGTATGACACCTACCCACTATTTTAGTCAAATTCCATATCCTCAAGGATGGAATCCGGGAGATTTCCAAATAAAGCTCCTAGTAGGTTATGGGAGACTCACTATTACCAAGCCGGCCTCACAATGATATGATCTTGGCTAGCAACAATAACAATGAGAGGGTACGGATACCCATTCACAACAACCTCTTGTGATTACCCATCCTTTGGCCTCTAGAGTCTAGTGCCTCACAATGATATGATATTGGCACCATTCTTCTTAGAAGGTTATTCCCACTCATGCTAGTTCGTGTAGGGTTTCAAGAATAGCCTCACAATGATATGATATTGGCCATGTGCGTGTTGCCCTACCTTACCACATCAAATGTTGAATAGAATTTCCCCGAGTATAAGCACATACTTTGCACTCCCCATAATAGGGGTGAAGGCGTATGAGTCATAAACGATTGAGCCTACCATGGTGGAAGGCCAATGCAGAAGTGTCAAACACCTCCGCTTTCAACTTAATATTGATGTTGATTGAGGGATTTTAAGGTCTCATCATTGAATTTCTATTTAATCATATTACAATAAATTGTGTCCTTTGCAAATACTAGTTATTTATAGGCACTTTGGAAGACTATGGACATTGTGAGGTTTCAACAACGAGCCAACATTGTTGAATAAGATCTAGGGAAGGTATCGTTTTAATTACGTGCTCTCAATCCAATTAAAACATTTTTAATTGAGCCATTAGAAACGAAAGACAATCATTCATTGCTAATTAGGCGTTGGACCCAACAAATCTTTAATCCTCATGAAAACCCCTTTTAATATCTATCTTTACCAATAGTTAAAGAAACTCTAGTCCAAGATTGTAGGGAATCAACTAATGAGGTAAAGAAGTAATAAGAATTACAAACCGATTTGTACAAATTCCAACAAATTACATATACTAAGAGGGAGAGAAAGATTAACGCCTAACGTGTTGTGGTCCAATTGAAATAGCAATTAAAATACATTCCCAAGGTTCAAACAATTTGAATTTGTCACTTTACTTGTAGCTCAATTATCGCTTAAGGCGTATGTCCATAGTCAACCATTCTACTAACTATTTAATCACATTAAATAATTAATTGAAATGCAACAATTATCAATTAGGATTTAGTACATATGGGCATAATTATATGATGAGTTTAATCTACAAACAAAAATAAAATATCAATATATTTTGTCCTCTAGAGAGGTGGGGCCAAAATGCAAATACTTAAAAAGTTATGGGTCAAACCGCAAATACTTAAAAGTAAATACAACTTATTTAAATTTGCAAAAGAGCCCCCAAAGGCCCCATCAAAGGGTATGGCCTACAGGTATGGGAGGGGAGAAATGTCAAACATTTTTCTACAAGAAATAGGCCATACTTTTCCTTGTCACCAACTTGTCCTTTGTTGACTTTAAAATAAGGTTTGGGTATGGGCAAGGTATGGGTTCCTAGTCATAACTAGATGGTGTAAATCTTCAAACAATTTTGAAAGATAAAACCATGCCCAAAACAGAAAATAAAGTAAAACAAAAGACATGAACACCAAGAACAAACCATGAAAACAATTTTCAAGATTTGCACTTTCTTGGTGGTTTTTCAAATCAAAAACAAAAGTGACAAGGGCTAGACTTTCTAGCTTAAAAGTGTGTAAGTATATCAAAATAAAACACAAACACAAGCCAAAAACTTCCCCAAAACTGCACCCCCAATGATCAAAAGCCCCAATTTTGTTCAAAACTCACTCTTCATTCATGGCATCCAAAACACTTTTGCATGCATATCTTTTTCAAACTCTTTTGAATCACATTTTTCAACAATTGAAAACAAAAGATAAACATACTTTGAATGAAGAAATATTATGTCAAACATAAAATTATAACCCATATATATAAAATCCAAAAGGACACATCAAATATAAAACCTTGGCTCGATACTACTTGAAGGGAAAATATGAGATTTGTATGGGATTTCTAATGACTAGCATGCATATACACCACAATTTATATGTATAAATCTGAAGCAATTTATCAAAGCAATTAGTCATGCAAATCCCCTTCAAGAAGCATAGGTTAATATTTGATGCATCTACAAAATTGAAGAACAAAGTGGAGGTAGAATTTTTTATACCTCTTGATCTAGCTTTTAGACCAAGGATGGACCACCTCCAAGCTCTTCTTGGAACTCCTTGAGCCTAGCCTCCCTCCTTGCTTGCTCCACCTTGACCAAATGGAACTCCTCTAGGCCCTCCTAGTCCCCAAAATTGAAGACTCTAAGGATCCACACCCACCAAGTGATGGAATGGATGATGGATCACCAAGAGAAGAGAGAGAAGTGTAGCTCTCTCTCCTTGGGTATGGCCGGCCGTGTATGAGGAAGAAAGGGAGATATTTCTTTTCTTTTTTGGTTGACTCACTCAATCACTAAGGCCATACAAGTGTTATGGTGTGAAGTGAGGTGGGATTTATAACTAGTGTAAGTTTCAATAAACTTTCCACATATATAAAAGAATTGAGTCAACAATTGACTCAACTCTCTCTCTCTCTCATGGCCGGCTATAAGGGGTGTTATTTGGGCTTTTAAGCTTTTACAATTTCAAGTCATCTTATGCTTGAATAAAAGGCCAAAGAGGTTAAACAATGGGCCCGGATTAACCCGAACTTATTTCATTAAGCCCAAAGCGATCTTTTATCGCTTTTATGATTTTCTTAGACTTTCTAATTAATCATAACACTCAATTAATCCAAAGGATTATTTTCCATCATCCACGTGCTGATCCACCATCAAGTGTTGGTGTACACCTGGGCTTAGGTTCTAATTAGCAAGGCAGTTGAGGTGATTGGTATCAATCCAATTGATTTGTTTTATCCAATCATCTAGTGAATTAAAACTTATTTTAATTCTTTATCTTCATTGATGACACACTAATCATCTACAAGATCCCACAAACCATGAGTGACACACTACACATATATCATGCTACCCAAGCTTAATTAAGAAGTTTGTTCTGAGAACCTATTCAATTGGAATTACAATGTAATTTGATCCTTCTCTAACACAATACTTCTCAATCACACTACTAGGGTATGGATACATAATGTCAAACCCCTAATGTGATTATATCATGTTATATGATTCAATTGAGTCGTAAAGGAACACTTTCCATCATACGCTCACTACTCGCCGAAGATTCCCGAATCATATCTAGAGTATTCTTCCTCTCGTAACGAGGATTAGAGATCCCTTGTTGACCATTCACTTGCCTTCCATGGCTATAGCTTAACCCCAACTATGCCGTGGACACCCCCTCCATATTGGGGTGACTTTTTGACATAATCAAAGATTAAGGACTTAACCACAAGACAACTATGATGTCTCGCAGTCAAAGGATTACTTACATATTCCAATCAATGGAGTTACTTGCTTGACATGTGAGTCACCTCCATGCAAGTGCTCCCTTTCGATTGTATTCGCTGAACTCATTCCCTCACGAGCACCTACATACTTGTCATAGTGTCACTACACGAATGGCCGAGACTTTCCATCCTTCCAATTTGAAGCCGACATAGTATGTATCGGTCTCCCGGATTGCCGCATCCTCCGGCAATCCCATGACCGTGGAATATTGGAACATCATGGTTATGAGAAGAAGGTCTATGCAAGCCTAACATCATTAGATTATTTCTTCCATCAATCCATTGTCCATGGATTCACTATTCGTACATATATCAACCATTTGAGATTGTCCTAATAAGTGACTTTGCCTCTTTACCGTATTTGTGGTTATCCATATATACGTAAATGTCCCGAAAAGTTCCTTCGCTGATGCTTTTAATTAATGGTTGCCTCGATTTTGTGACTACCATGTTGGTTCGATATAATGTTTCCTGCTGATGCCTCTCGAATATATGACGATTTATTGTTGCCTCGTAATATGAAATTTTTTGTCACATTTGCCTCGATTTATTGTTGCCTCTGCAATATGACAATTTTGTGTCACATTTGCCTCGCTATTGGTCCCGTTGATGCCCAATTAATGGTTGTCTCGGGCTTATAAGGCCGGCTTGTAATTCCCGTTTGATAAAATGTTCTTCGCTGATGCTTTAATTAATGGTTCAAGCCTCGATTTTGTGACTGCCCATGTTGGTTCGATATAATGTTCCCTGCTGATGCCTCGAATATATGAGGATTTATTGTTGCCTCGGTAATATGACAATTTTTTGTCACATTTGCCTCGATTTATTGTTGCCCCCGGTAATATGACAATTTTGTGTCACATTTGCCTCGCTTATTGGTCCCTGCCGCCGAATTAATGGTTGTCTCAAGCTTATATGTTGGCTTGTAATTACTCCCCCGGGCTTGATAAAATGTTCCTTCCGCTGATGCTTTTAATTAATGGTTGCCGCGATTTTGTGACTCGCTTATGCTGGTTCGATATAATGTTCCCTCGGTTGATGCCTCGAATGTATGACGCATTTATTGTTGCCTCGCACATGACAATTTTGTGTCACATTTAGCTCGCTTATTGGTCCATCGGTCAGTCGCCCGAATTAATGGTTGTCTCGCCATATGTTGGCTTGTAATTACCCCGGCTTGATAAAATGTTCCTTCGCTGATGCTTTAATTCACGGTTGCCTCGATTTTGTGACTCGTCTATGTTGGTTCGATATAATGTTCCTGCTGATGCCTCAAATATATGAGGATTTATTGTTGCCTCCCTGTGAATATGACAAATTTTTTGTCACATTTGCTCGATTTATTGTTGCCCCTATGAATATGACAATTTTGTGTCACATTTGCCCGCTTTATTGGTCCCTGCTGATGCCTCGAATTAATGGTTGTCTCAGCTATATGTTGGCTTGTAATTACCCCCTCGCTTGAAATGTTCCTTCGCTGATGCTTTAATTAATGGTTGCCCCGATTTTGTGACTACTTCATGTTGGTTCGATATAATGTTCCCCTCGGCTGATGCCTCGAATATATGAGGATTTATTGTTGCCTCGGTAATATGACAATTTTTGTCACATTTGCCTCGATTTATTGCTGCCTCTAGAATATGGCAATTTTGTGTCACATTTGCCTTCGCTTTATTGGTCCCTGCTGTCGCCGAATTAATGGTTGTCTCACTATATGCTGGCTTGTAAATTACCCCGGCTTGATAAAATGTTCCTTCAGCTTGATGCTTTAATTAATGGTTTCCGATTTTGTGACGCTCATGTTGGTTCGATATAATGTTCCCTGCTGATGCCTCGAATATATGACGATTTATTGTTGCCTCTATGATATGACAATTTTTTGTCACATTTGCCTCGATTTATTGTTGCCTCTTGCACATGACAATTTTGTGGGTCACATTTGCCTCGCTTTATTGGTCCCTCGGTTGATGCCTCGAATTAATGGTTGTCTCGCCCATATGTTGGCTTGTAATTACCCCGGCTTGATAAAATGTTCCTTCCGCCTGATGCTTTAATTAATGCTGCCGATTTGTGACCCGCTTCATGTTGGTTCGATATAATGTTCCTACCATGCCAAGATGAAATGCATCCTGAGAATAATATTATTTTATTCTCGTGTGAGGTGCAAAAATGACGATTTTGCCCTTGGTTGACCTTTTTCGGTGACTTTTAAGTGCCGTAACTCGTACGACATTCACTTGTATTTTCGTGACGTACTCGTCGACACGAACTCGTATGGCGCGAGCGGAACGTCATTCGGAGTTCCGAATGAACGTTCTACTGACGTTAATTTATCGACGTTGTAATTCGTTGGCTGACTTGTGTCTTGTATTCCGGGACTTGAGTCCAAAGGGGCCCAAAGTGAGCCCATTACTTCCTCGCCTCTCGTTCTTAGTCTCCACTCTCCTCTCTCGCTTTCCACCACACTCACTCAGTTCGCAGCTTGCGTAAAATGTAAAGCTAAACCAAACCTTTGCCTAAAATTGCTCAAGGCACCTCGCCCTTGATTCTCTCCATCCTCACCCATCCTCCACCGCGCCCGGGAATGGTGAACCCTATCATCATCGTACCCAACTAGCCACCCAAATGGTGCCCGAGCTACGTAAAACCCAGAAATCTCTCTAGGCACCCACGGCCACCGCCATTGAATCCTGGTCATCGACTTGCAACTAGGTCCCCGGGAGTCACCACCATCATCCTCGAGACTTGGCGAGCCTTAAACCCGAAGGGGGAAGAACCGTGAACCGTAACCACCATTTTTCCTGGGCTACTCGATCGACCGATCTCTTGGCCAACCTGGGCGATTCGACTCCGCACCTCACGATATTTGACTTCTCGGGAGTCCAAGGAATCGAACCCAGTCCTCGCATGCAACATTCCAGCGAGATCGATGAATTCACCCGCCGAGAGCTGACTCAACTCCGCCATCTCGTGCCACATCCAAAACTAGGTGAATTCGAACTTCCCTTCATTCAAGCTTCATTTCGTAAAATTGTGGAAATTTGGTATTGAAATGAACAACTTGCAATTTTTCCGCTTTTCCTGGGCGAAGTCTTTGTAAAACCGGCCGCGAGGGCGGCGGGCGGCGGCGAGCCTCGCGACCGGACTTGGGTGGTGGCGTGAGGTTCGACGCGCGACGGCCCGTGGTGACTGACGCCGCAGACCCGGTCCAACCCGTGCCCGGGAACCGGAATATACTACCCGAGGTATATTCCGTTAAAATCCCTAACGGCAGACCAATATTCTAACGCCGTTAGAATATTCCGTTAACTTTAACCGTACAAGAATCGACACGTGTCATCGCGCGCGTGGCCGTGCGTGGCGCGTGGTCGCGCGTGGTGGATCCCCCACCGGCGCGCGTGGCGGCGCGTGAGGGCGCGTGCAGACCTCGCGCCCGCGCGTGGCGGCGCGCGAGGCCAACGGGCACAGCATGGCGGCGCGTGCGACGGCGCACGGCGGCCCACGGCGGCGGTTTTGGGGTTTCCGCACCCCCGGAACTCCGCGCTGGTATCCCAACGCCTCGTTTTTCTTGTAATTTCGTATACTTTGCATTAATTTGTGGGTTTCTAAAATAGGTTTTGGCTGACCCGTGGCGTTCTGAGGACGTGTGGCATTTTGACTCCCATTTCTATTTGTGAGTGGGCCCCTTCCTTACTTAAAATAATTGTTTTATATGTTTTAGTTATTAAAATGGTTTTGCCTATGACTTAAATTGACTATTATTACACTTGTTGGCAAACTTAATTTGTGTCTACACTTTTAATGACTGGTAGTGATAGTATTTGTTCCGTATTTCTAGACCTTGTACTTCGTAGTATCTACTTGGTTTATCTGATAGACTTGATGTTTGTAGACCGACTCTAATGTATTAGGCCATGGAAATTAGTGGGCCTTGACCCATATTTCCATCTCGGGATTTATGCCATTAAATTGGTGATTTATGTATTATCTTGTATGCGTATTACAATTATCGTAATTCCAACCCTATCTCGAGGGTTTAGGGAATTAATTATTTTAATTCCCTATTTATGCGTTTGATCATGTATTTGTTTGACGGGCCTTGGGGCCGTATTTGGGTGAACTTTTTGGAAATGATAATTTTTTACTATCATATTTTGGGTTCACCTAATCTACCATTAAGTTGGTATTTCTATACCTTGTACCGTATGGCGATTCTTTGGTATTTTACGTATTGTGGTTAATTAATTGGTATTTCTGCCCAAAATCAGGGATAGGCCATGTGGCCTGCAGCCAAATGGGCCCCAGCCCAAATAATTCAAAACAGCCCAATTTGAATTACGGGAAACGTCGAAAATAAACGTCCGTAAAAATATTCGTTCGGAGTCCGAACAACGTACGGCTCGCGTCTACGAATTCGTATCGACGAGCACGTCAAGAAAATACAAGTGGATGCGTCGTACGAGTTACGACGCAAAAAGTCAACCAAAAAGTCAACCCAGGGGCAAAAACGTCATTTCCCACTTTCGGGAATAAAATAAATTAGATTTTGAACGGGATGTTACAGTAGTACATGAGCGTAACTTTATTTATACACCCAGCCTGTTCATGACAGAATATATCTGTATGAACTCGTGTGTTGCCATTCCTAAACGAGCGTTTATCTCGTAGTTGGATTGTGAATTATCTCTGATTTTCACTGATGCCACGGATACTTGTTTTTGATTTACAGCTTTTCGGTATAACTTTATTTTACGAACTTTTATATAGTAAATTATGCCGAACGGTGGCTTTCTGCCCGTTTCGGACGGTAAGTATAATTCCGTACTTACCTTGATTTTCTACCTACTATTATAGTACGTTTTCAAGAAAGGTTTTCCAAAACTTATTACCTGTTTTTACGGCGAGGGGTTAGTATTTTCAAAAAGGAAAGGTTTTTACAAAAACTAGCTATGGCCCACTCACCCTTTTGTTTTGCGCCCCTCCAGGTTTAGCGGTTTGGAGCTATCGACATCGAGACCCGATGGTATGAAGTTGTTCTGAATTCTCTTTATTTGTAAATTCTCAGTATTTTGTATTCGTGCGATATCTGTATTTATTCTTTAATTCTTCAAATATTCTTTATTTTTTTCAAATTGGCTTTCGTCACCCTACGTGGTGTCGGCCAGCACATCCGACTTTTGGGTGTCCACGTGTACATCCGGGTCGGGATGTGACAGTTTGGTATCAGAGCACGGTTACTACTAACCTATGCTCTTCCCTCCGTACTCTGTACCTGTCGGTTGGTATCAGACTCCAATCCCTTGAATCTTGGCTATTTCTTCGGTATTCTACTACCTGCCAAGTTCATCCTCGAACTTTGTGTTCTCAAATTCTACTCTTGGAATTGAGAAATTCTCCGAACTCTACACTTTTGGTGTATTGTTTCTCTCTGGTTTAATTCTAAGTCCTTCTTGTGTCATACCACCTCGACGTCATTGGTGCGCAATTTTGTGTAGTTTTTCCGACTCTAACGGTTTTGTCGCGTCTTTCCGGTACGCGTAATTTTGGTGCTTGACCTTGGACGACTTGGAGGTTTCGTGTGACGTTAGATGTTTTCTTTATTAACTTGCGTTGAAATCGCACTGAATTGGGAAACTGATTTAGTTGGCGTATTTCGTATTTTTGGTGTGTGGTGTCAGTTTGACACATCGGATGATCTTGTCATCAAGTACCTTCCCTTGGGGACGACGCTAGGCGTAGTTTTTGGCGGAACTTGTTTTCGTGTCCGACAAATTCTTGTGGACGTAATTCGTGAGACTTGGTTTCACAAATTCTTTACACTAATAGTGTTTTACACTTTAACTGACGACTTCTACCTTCGGGTGACAGTTAGACAACTAACGTTGTTTGACTGAATGTGCCTTTTAATTTTTTTTTGTGGCTGTAGGCGGCGACCGCTGAGTACGTCAGCGCGTACTCAAATTGTTAGCAGATAAAGACTTGGAGACGTTTTCCTCCCAATTATTCCAATCACTTTCCATTTTCATTCGGAAATGGAAAAGTATCACCGTGAATTCCTCGTACAGTACATTCCGCACGTGACGACTACAATGACCCTTCGATGATCGTAAACCAAATATGTCGGGTCGACTTTTCTCGAACAATTCGTGACCACTACTTTTCGGTAGTTGGGACAATTTCCATCTTCGTGATGTTGATCAATTGTGTGGAGTCTTTACGACGGTGTTGTTTTGGTCGTGACTCAATTCTCTTCGAACATTGAAGAACTTTTCTTACTTCTGTAGTCGACACTTCTTTCCACTCATGACTTTTTGTCATTCAAATCGATCATCTTCCCACTTGTGCATGTACGGCTATCTCGACTATTCGCTTCGGCGACGGTATGGATTGCATATCCACTAGTGACGGTGATTGAAAATAACTTCGGTTTTGACTCTAATTGCGGCGTATCCACTGTCTAGATACAGTTTGACTTTTTACCAAATCTTCTTATTCGAACGCCGACGAGGAAACAAATCACCCAAACAGAACCCAGAAAACCGATATTAGCCCCGGCTTGAATTCTTTAGGACTCCGGCGAAGCCCTCGAGCTTTTCCGTCGAGTTCCTAAGTGGTCCCAAGGACTGGAATCAGGCTCGACACGGCTTAAAATGGCCTGGGATCACTGTTCTGGAATCGACTTCTTTGCATCCAGTAGTTGGGTATCGGACGCTCATTCTTTCGGTCTCCGAAAGAATCTGTCTTTTAATGTGAAATTTCAGCCTCTGGAACTTCCTATCAATAATCTACTTTCGGTGGAGACGTACATTGCCAAGACAATGTCATTCCATACTCTGGAACCTTCCTCCCGAATTTTGATTATTCTGCTCTGTATCCTGGTGGTGCCTAGCTGTTCCAGTGTGGAGCGTTGTTGGCTCATGAACGAGTTCGTATCTTGACCAGCAAAATATTCTGAACGGTTCCGATCTTGTCTTCGGAAAAGTTAATCATTCTTGGGCTTTTTACTTGAGATCCAAACGGATCCAAGTATTACCTACTCAGCTAATTCACCTCTGTTCATCCAAACTACTCGACCATGTTGTACTCCTACCGGTACAATTTGGGATCGCTATGCCTTGTGGCAAAGTTTGTCTTGTTCTTTGGGGTTATCGGTGATACTCTGTTATCATCGCTAATCACGTCTGTTTGCCAATCTCATTCCTCTGGATGTCGTAGTTTTCGACGTGATCCTAGGAATGGATTGTTACCCCAATTTTCGTGCCAGTGTGGATTGTCGGCGAAGGTTGACCACCTTCTTGCCACCTGACATACCGACAGTGACGTTTACCGGCGAGTACCGGAGAAATCGACTTTTTGGGCTGACTTTCAGCTGCGAGTGCAGCGAAACTGCTGAGTTAAGGCAAGTGATAGTTGTATCACATTTTTGACGTTAGTGGAAAGAAATTCTTTTCGTGTTGACGATCCACCGGTTGACAACAAATCTTTCCGAGATCTTTTCTGACGATCTACCTGATTTATTGCCTGATCGAGAAGTGAAATTCACCATCGATCTTTCCAAGTATTGATTGTACCTCTTTTCCTTACCTCTTATCTTTTGGCTCCACCTGAGTTGTGTGAGTCAAAAGAAATTTCAGTTCTTGAAACTTTTCTGTCAGAATTCTTCAATCTCGCACTTCACTTTGTGGAGCTCAGATCTTTTTCATTCGAACAAGTAACGGTATTCTAAGGCTCTGCGTCGATTTAGGCAATTGATCCGAGTGACGATTAAAAACCGTTACCTCGTGCCTAGAATCGATGACCTCTTTGACCATCTCCGAAGTGCACAGTTTTCTTCAAGATCGATCTGAGATTGATTGTTTTCAGCCGAAGATCAAAAACGTTGTTGTTACTTAACCACCTTCTGGACTCGTTGCGAGCCTTACGAGTTTCCCTTGTCATACCTTTCGGGATGACAATCGCCCCATTAAATCTCATGAACTTGATGGCTCGAGTACATCGTCCGTATCTC
>CM031086.1:9306664-9318722 GCA_018257905.1 Gillenia trifoliata
TTGATGCACGCACCTCAACCTAATTCCACTTGCACAAAGATAGATAACATTAATTAACTATCCACTTGCAGATACCCAAAATATCTTGGTGTAAGTTTGGCCTAATTTCACAATAACCCCCACATAATGCCATAATTTGGCTTTAGACCAAAATAGGGGTAGACATGACAATTTTGAGTGTAAACACCTTCTTAATTGGACCCCTTATTCAGATTCGAACTACTTGATTGACTGGTTTTTCTTTTCCAAATGTTTGGTTGAGGCTCCCTACTGAACTGGTTAAACCGTCTTCTTGAAGCCATTCGTCCAGGTTCACCAGTGAGAAAGCACCCTCTCGAAGGGATGTCGAGAAACTCTCGAAATGGTTCATTTAGCTTTTTCTCAACATTCCTTGAGAACCCTCGAGTGTTTTCTCGAAACCCACTCGAGCCTTCTCGATTGTTTCTCGACATCCCCTCGGGGAAGAAAGAGAGGGCGATAGGCTGAAGAGAGGAGGTAATTTGTCCTCGTTGCGATGGCTGCTCATTGGTGAGCAACAGAGGCCCAGATGCTGGATGAGACGATGAAGTTGTTTTAGTCGTTCAGAATACGATGAAAATAGGGAGACTAAAAACAATTAAACCTGGTTACAAGGGTACTTAAGGCTTTTCGCACATGAAACAATGGTAAGAATCTTTTAAATTTAAAAACAGGAACATTTTTCTTTTGGCCTCTCATAATTGGCTTTTTTCCAAATTTCTCGACCTTCAGAACCCGCAGCGCCTCACCTTCGTCGACCTCTAGCTCTTCAAGTCCATCCTCATCAGCAACGCTTCTCCCTCCAATATCACACTCGACGGCGCCCTCTCACTCAACTCATGCCATGAAACAATAATGGAGTCTAGCTAGGAGACCAAGATGATGGGATTTTGCTGCTGTTTTCTCCTGGCTAAAAAAATAAATAAAATTGCATGTCCCCAGTCGAATATTGGACTTTTGAGCTCAGATCTTAGGGTTTTTTTGTTGTTGTTTTTTTAAAGAAATTCCAGATTATTCGTTGTGTGAATTTTAGGTTTGATGGTGATCAATTTCAACTTTAGGTTTTTTTTTGGGACTTTCTTCTCTTGGGACTCGACGTCGGCGAAGTTGTCAAATGAGGGTAATGTGGCTGGTTCTAATTTCTAAATGTTGCCGGAGAAGAAGGGGTAGACCCTTTTTTAATTTGTTTTAAATTAGTTTTATATTAAATTGTTTTTTTTATTATTCATATTTTTATTTGCCACGTCATAAAAATTGTGGGCCTTATATTTGCTACGTCATTACTTAACGGCCAAGTTAACAGATTCTGTTACAGATGTATTACATTGCAACTAGATCAAAACTTTGTGTATAAATTTATAATATTTTATAGATGATGTATGAAATTATAATTGCACCCAAACTTGAGAGTGCAAAATGTAATTTACCTTAAATTTCATATAATAATAGAGAGTACAACATCTTATCTAACTAGGTATTTCTTTTATACAAAACTAACAGAGGTATTTAACAAATAGAAAATATATCTATCTAGTATATAGATACTACAGAAAACCATATGTTTTTTATTAAAAAAAAAATATGCATTTTAGCCTCCTTTTGGCCACCATCATGTGATTACCAGGGCCAGAAATCAAACTTAGGACGAACCTTGTGAAATACGGACTTAAAATGTGTCCCAACCACTGGACCACCCCGTGGTAATTTAGAAAAAGCACAAGTTATCTATTCTAAAGGTACACAAAATATATGATTAATGCATATCTAATTAGCATCTTTATCGGAAAAAAATATATCAAAACGAGCATGTACTTTAAAAAATTACTATAGACAAGACTCTTTAATCAAATGATTATAGTTAGAGATAATACTTGGGTATTCACTAAGGAGTACTATGTATACTCACTTTCTGATTTGGCCTAATCAAAATATGACATATATTTCTTATTTTTAAAAGCCCCAAAAAAATTAAATAGCATATATTTTATTTTTTAAAACAATAAAACATGTGTTAAAATATCATTGGGCTAAATCATTAAAGTGAATATATAGGGTACTCACTAGTGAGTACCTAAATATTTTCCTATACTTATAAAACAAAAACAAAAGCGTGCCATACGAGATCAAATGATTAAATTTTAACGAAAAACCACGTGGATGTAAAAAAAGAAGGGCCAAAACTTAACAACTCAAATATAGGATAATATTTAGATACTCACTAGTGAGTACCTTATATACTGTTACATCCCGTCCCTAAATATATTGTATTTTATTCCCGACGTTGTAAATTTACAAAAATACCCTTGGTGAGTTAAGTGAGTCCTACGTGGACATTTGATTTGTCTCGTCGTAACCTCATACTTTTCTAGTTATTATTGACTAGAACTCTTCACTACGAACCCGTAGGCGCAAATGGGACATTTTTCGGACTTGTAACGGACAAGTTACGAGCAAGGGCAATTTAGTAATTTTCAATTTACAGTATTATGGTTTATGTGGATTGTTTTCCATGGTTTTATCACAAATCAGGGTGCCCTGTACCCTCTGAAATTTCAGTCTGCAAAGGTTTGCATGCATTTTGACTGCATGCAATTGTGTTGAATTCTTGTGTCCTTAAATTGTTGTACACCCGTGTAGGATTTCACCACACCTCAACATATTTTTAGCAGTTGTCTGCCACTTTGGTTTTGCCTTCACTCACCCCGTGCTATGTACACTGCAAACATAATTCAAACACACAAAAACTCTCAAACCACCAAAGTTTCACCGAGAGCACCACCACCTCGATTTTTCTTTTCAAGCAGCCACAACCTTAGTTCCTTAGTTCACCATCCTCATCAATACCAAACCCTGCAGCCCAAAAACCCAGAAAAACCCAGAACCCAGAAAGCCCAGAAATTTTTCGACGAGGTTCGATATTTTTCCAGCGAGGTTTTTGACGGATTTGGACCTTGATTGAACCCAATTTCATCACCAAACAACTTCTTGGAAGGCTAGGATCACATCCCAGGCCCTGCATGCACGTTTAACCTCGGTATTGTCGACTTTCAAAATTTGGCCGAGAGCTTCAAGGCTTTTTTCGGCCATCTCCGGCCACTTTTCAAGGTTTCCCTAGGTAAATTCGAGTTCCTCATCCTCCTAGCTTCATTTGGATATATGGTACGTGAAAAATGGTTGAGTTTTGAGCTAGATATGAATTTTTGAAGTTTTCCGGTAAAATTTTCCAATTTCCGGCGAGATTCCGGCCGGCAGCGGCGAGCGGCGGCCGGGAATTGCAGAGGTGACTGGAGAGCTGACGTCAGCAGATTCGTTCCAAACCGATCGGACCGGAGAATATTCTGAGGTATATTATGTTCTTAAACTAACGCCGTGACGGAATATTCCCTAACGGCGGCGGAATATTTTGTCAGGGTTAATTGAATATTTCCTTAAAGTTAACGGCAGCCAGCACGTGGGCGCGCGTGTAGGCGCATGGGCGTGCGTGTAGGCGCTTGGGCGCGCGTGTAGGCGCGTGGGCGCGCGTCTGGACGCGTGGGCGCGAGTGTAGGCGCGTGGGCGCGCGTGTAGGCGCCTGGGCGCGCGTGGTAGCGCGTGAACCACTTTTCTAACAGTTTTAAGTCTCGAATTGAGCAAACAAAGGGGATTTCGAGTCTTTTCCTTATTATAATTTGGATTTGACTTGTATAATTATTAGTATAGTAATTTCCCATATAGGTGAGACCTATCTCGAGGAGTTTCGAGGCCAAGTTAGGTACAACGGCTACGACCCGACAACATACCAGTGAGTGGGCCTGTTTTCTTTATAAATATTATATTATATTATGTGTTTTAAATGATGTTTATAACTTGTATAGCATGCCATGATTTGTTGAACTTATTAAATGGTTTGATGAACTTAGAAATGAGTTATTTATTTATCTTTGTTGTGTTTTAGAAATTAATTATTGGCATGGCTATACATTTGTGATTTTATTACTTATCATGCATACTTGCACGGTGTTAGTACTGTCCGGGCCAGGACTAGCTTCACGTGTATGTTCACACTACACCGACACACTCATTTTTTATCCATCGTAGGTGCCAGCCTATTCTATTCTAGTTGTCTTGGCGACTAGAACTCGTTGTGACGCGCTTAGCGCTAGCTTCACGTGTATGTAGTACTAGAGCGTAATTTATAAACACCCAGCCTGTTCATGTGGCTACTTTCTGCATGAACTTGTGTGCTAGTATTTATGTGATAAGTAATTATATTTTTACATTGCTATTGAATATTTAATTACCCATATCCTTTTAGGCGTGGTTCCCAATACTTGATTTATATAGTTATTATTGTTAAAGACGTATTTTTGAAATTATTACGGGTTTTATAGCGAAGGCTTATATTTTCCCAAAACTCAGGAAAAGTTTTATTAAACTTTACTTTGGCCCACTCACCTTTCTGTTTTTCGCCCCTCCAGGACTTAGGGACTGAATTTGGCAGACGAGAATCCATGGCACCGACTGACTCTCTCTCTCTCTCTTCCTGTTTAAGTATGGAATAATATTTCTATGTTTCTTCATATCCATCCTTCGGGATGGGAATATTATTTATTTTACTGCACTCCTAGGTTTGACACTTAGTTGTAATAAGGGATTAAATTCTCACACTGCGCACTCTTCAAACTCTGTTTTATTTTAATTACTATTAAATTTCAACGTTTATTTCAATTCTTAAATCTTTTTCACGTAATGACTTCGTCACTCCGAGGAGTGATGGTCAGCATGCCTCGATATCTAGTGTCCACCTAGATATTCGAGTCGGGGTGTGTCATTTACTCACTTTCTGATTTTGCCCAATTAAAAGATGTCATGTATTATTTATTTTTAAAAGCCCAAGAAAAATTAAATAGCATATGTTTTATTTTTTAAAACAATAAAACATGTGCTAAAATTTTATTGAGTCAAATAATTAAAGTAAGTATATAAGGTACTCACTAATTAGTACTTAAGTATTGTCCAATAAAATATACTAATACTAAATGTTAGACTGTCAGTATATACTAATACTAATACCCGCACACCAAATTAGACTATTAGTAAATTAGTAATTTAGTTTAGTATATTACCCGCAACAAACGCCTTTTTGTTTTTGTTGGAATAAAACGCGGTAGCCTTAATAATTTTGGGAAACTCAAATATTATATATACTAATAGACGCAGACCCTTCAATTTGTTTACTACTAGTTGCGGACCAAATTTGAAGCTACTCAACGTAATAAAACAATGGTAATGATCTCGAGGCTTACCTTGGTCTGGATTGTACATAAAATTGGAGGACAGTTTGCCGATACCGTTCCGATGTCGGTTTGCTCGATTGGGTTCGAGTTTGGATATTCTGAAATCACAGCCTCGTCCAGAATGACGAGACGATCGTAATGGCTATAGTCTCGTGTCTCGGTTTGATGGTTTTGTGATTCGTCCACAAACTAGGGTTTGGATGGTTTAGGTGGTTTTGGCAGAGAAAGAGAGAGAGAGAGAGAGAGAAGAGAGTCGTGCAGAAAGTGGGAGTTGTGTTGCTGCACAGCAGCTAACCCACAAACCCAAAACCTAATTCCAACTTACGGTGAAAATTAATAAAATGCCCTACACTTTAAAGCTTCATAAAACGTTCGTTTTAACCTGAATTGAGTTCCGCTGTTTCACGCTCGTAGAGCTGATGAGTACATCATGAATATGTAAAGAAATAATTTTCACATGTCGCCCTCGAAAAGTCAACATTTAGCAAGCACTAGGGGTATTTTTGGTAATTTCACACAAAATTTTTGGGACGGGCTGTAACAGGATGGTTTCCCGTTCTATCGGGATGATTTTAAGGCTAGTTCCTCAAAGGAAATGATCAAAAACTCAAATATTATATATACTAATAGACGCAGACCTCTTCAATTTGTTTACTACTAGTTGTGACCAAATTTTAGAGTTATAAATTTAAACTAGTCTATATTTTTTTTTTTAATAATTATTATGCTTGGTCGGTTAACGAAATATTTTTTTTAAAGCGACTTGATCATTGTTGTTTTCTTTATCTCCAAATGAAGACTAAGCTTTGAATTAGTGATGATTGTATTGCGCTGTTATTAATGACAAACATTCTGATCCTGGATATCCCAAATCAGAAGCTTCGACACGTGTTGAGTGATGAAAGCCAATTGGCAAGAATTAAGTGAAAAGTAAGAATTTAAGAGTAGAGTGCGGAAGTAGAAGTGTGGTGAGGGTTAAACCCATAATACAGATGCATAACAGCAGAGCAAAGTAAATAGTGCAGGAGAGAATTATTCACATCCCTGCTGAGGATGGATAAATAAAAGTTAACTACAAGTAGGAGTGAATCCTACATAGTCTGAAGAAATGTCAGAACCGTCGACCACCGCCGAAGAGAGTCCTCTCGAGTCGCATAAGTGAACCGTCACTAGGTCCTGGAGGGGTGCAAACATAAAACGGTGAGTGGGTCAAAAAGAAAAGTTTGAGTAAAAACCGTTGTTTTCAAGAGTCTACTAACCCCTCGCTGGAAAACAAGTATAGTTTTTGAAAGTATTGCTTAAGGCCCCTCAGGCATGAACCTTAAAATACTATAATAAAAATATAGGTACTCCCTGCTAATGATTTACCGACATGCTCACCCATATGTAAACACACAAGTCCAAGTAGCTAAACTAATGGTGAACAGGCTAGGTATATAAGCAATACGCTGAGTACTCACAATGATGTGAGTCTAACGCTAAGCGCTGGTGCACAAAGTGCAGTCACACAAGTTCGAGTTACCTAGTGCAACCTAGAACAGGCTAGTACCCACAATGGATCCAAAGCTGCGTAGCGGTAATCGGGTAGAGGACTACTCCAAACGTCAAGGCTAGTCCTGGCCACAAGACTGAGTACTAATACCTGGGGTGTTATACATCTACTGATGAGCAACAGTATAAAACATGTATGGCAATATAATACGAATGTTCTACCTCCAACAAACGTATATGATATGAATTATGCTAACAGCTTGAAGAAAGCATTGAAAAACCATACGTACATATACATTTATCAAAACAAAGACCCACTCACTCACCTGTAGGTAGCCGGGTCATAGCCCCCTGTCCTGGGTAGCCCCGGTAATCCTCTGGATAAGTCTCACCTATATGAGATATCACTGTAATAATGATTAAACTCATAAAGGTTATTAAATAACTAATTAATTACACATATCCCTTGTTTGCCCAACCAGGAGGTCCAAAACACCTCGAATAACATCATACGTATTGCCCCAAGGTAGTACGCGTCGTCACGAGTCGCCTCGCGAAGACGGAATCGAAAAAGGAGTCCCCACACGCGGCTCACGCGCGGTTCCATGCGTTGTCACACGCGCGGCTCACGCGCAGCTCCACGCGCGGCTCCACGTGCAGCTCCACGGTCTGAACCGGTTTGCTGACGTCAGCAAGGACGGTCCGAACTGGTTGCTGACGTCATCGCTAACGTCAGCAAGGCCGGTCTGAACCGGTTTGCTGACGTCAGCGCCGGTCACCTCTGGTCTTTTTCCGGTCGCCGCAAGCCGCCGCCGTCACCGTCGCCGGAATTTTGGCTGGTTTCTGGAAAATTTTTAAAGCTCTATATCTTCTTCATTTATTGGCCAAAATTTACGTGCCATATATCAAAATGAAGCTGGAGAAGAGTAGAATCACGGTGTACCTTTGGATTGGTCGTACAAGCTCGGGAAATGGCCTGTAATTGCCTCGAAGGTTGCGGTTCACTGTAGCTTTGTCGATCTACGTCAAAACTCAACCAAATCAGGCAAACGACCTATGAAAATTCATCTACTCAACGAGAGGAATACAATGGTGGTAGTTAGAAACCTCACCTCGGTCTAGATTGGCCGGAAAATGGCCGAGAAGGTCCGGTTCTTCCGGTTGCGTTTCCCGTCAAACGGTTGGGAGTTTGGACGAACGGTTTGCACCGTTGAGTCCACGGCGTCGAGACGTAGAAGGTGGTGATTTTCGTTCGCCTCAATTCGACGGGTTTTCGTCTGTGTGCACTGTGCACACACGGTGAGAAAGAGAGAGAAAAGTCAAAATTGGGAAAAAAAATTAGAAAGTGACGGGGAGAAGGAAGGGGAAGGAAAGAAAAGGAAAGTGGGGTTTTGGGCGTATTTTGCACTCACCAAAACAGTAAACTTACACGTTCAGGTGTACGAAATAAACACGCACGTGTAGAAAATATTCCCCAGAAATTATTTTATAACAAACTTTTTACGGGATGTTACATTCAAGTTGACTAATCTCTTTGTTTCAAGTTATAAGTTATATTTGTGGTGCTTTTTTTCCTATCATGAGATTTTGTCCTACATAATTTTCTTCAAAAGAATTTTTTTATTAGCATCAATATCAGTAATATTAATGATAGACCATATTTTGGCCTATAAAATTTATCAAAATGAAGAACAACTATTTAGGATTGATATTTAACTAGGAGCACGAGAAAAGCTACAAGTATATAGGGTTGTTTGAGAACTCACATGCAAAGCTTGCGTGAAATATATATAAATATATAAATAAATAAAGTCATGCGTTCATACTAAGGCGTACAGTACAGACAGGGCAAATTAAGGAGCAAAAAGTGACCTGTGGAAAAAATAGGTAAATAAATATGTGTGACTTGAGGCCGTCTCCAATCAAGGTCCACATTTCAAATTTAGCTCATTTTTATTTAAAATTCAATTTTAGTGGAGGGCTAAAAAGAATCCACCTAAAAAGATTCAGGGGCAATTCATTGGGAGCTTGCTATATTTGGCCTCTTTGGTAGTAATGGGCTACCACTGTTCAGGGGTCCAATGAAGTAAAAAAAGATTAAAGATGTATGCGACATCACATGGCAGCAATTCTATGCTACGAGTTGCATGTTTTATTATGCACCCGCATTTTTTGTCCATAAAATCACATGGTTGTTTAAATCCAAAGGCTAGGATCATCTTTTATATTTTTAAAAACGTAAAAACATATTTTAAACTAAAAATATATATATGAAATCTTGTTAAATGGTTCTCAATCTTATACGGGTCATATTCCAAATATTTGTCTCTAAAGATAGATATTTTCAATATACATCTTTTTAAAAAAAAAATGTGTTCCAAAAATTATATTTAAATAGGTACAAATAGTAGTTTAATTGATTTAAACAACACATAGTAGTTAATGTGAGTATTGTACCACAATATTCTCCAATATGCTAAAACGTAATAAAATATTGAGAGAAATAAATATAGTCCATGTACCATTGGAGATGAAAAATTATAACCCTGCGCTATTCTTTAAAAAAATTATATTTTAAGTGTGTTATATTTAGAAATGATGGCTAAGTATGGCCAAACCATTGGAGATAGCCTGACTTACCAACCAGAAAGTAGTGCCCACTAAATTTTAAATACTACGCAAAGACGTCGACAATGAGACTACAATTGGAGAAGTTCCAACTTCTTACAAATAACACTACAAATTTTCCACCAAAGAAATTTAATTTTTGGTACTAATAAATATGAGTCGAATTTGGGTTTCATTTTTTTCGGAAAAACTTGGGTAAGAACACCCCAATCAAGTCATCATAGGGCACGTCTCACATTTGCATGGGACCTCCTGAGCCCAAGTTGATTCCACCCGATGCCAACGCACCCTATCAAAGTTTCTCTCCAACTTTTTCGTCTCAGAGACGCTACAAAGAAATCAACTTAGACATGACCAAAAGAGAGCCACATATTTATACAAGATAAACAGGAAACAGAACGAAACGTAAGAAATCAACTTAGACATGACCAGCGAAATTAAAATTTTCAGGATACAAGTGAGAGCGTAAAAAACTCAGGAGAAATCAGAAGAGATTACTCAACTTCGAAAATAAGCATATGAAGCAATTTCCCCACCACAACCACTGTCTATACCTGGGTGGACATCGACTCAACTGCCAAGGAGAGGCACTTAGCACAACGAAGTTGAGTAGGTGGGGGGTGTGTGTGGGGTGTGTTCCCCATTGTCAAGTGGAAAATCTATTAAACTGGTGGTGATTGACAGGTTGATTTTAGTATGAACATTTCCTTCCAATAGGCCATCCGTATACTATATTGCTATATGCTATGTAAGAAAAACAATTTGCGAGAATTGAAAATTTATTTGAAATAGAAAGTTGAGTATGATTATATTTTGAATACACAAATAAGATAAAGCACGCGGGGTGCAGAAAAATTAAAAGAGTTAAATGTGTTGGTCAAAGACTTCTAACAATAATTTAGAGTCTTATTTATTCTAGATGAGAGCATCTATTCTCAATGAATTTTCTTGGATTGCTTCCCAAGTCTTGATTTCTTTTCGTTAAAAATTTTAAAATTCATTTTCTCAATGACAATTCTAGTCTTTAATTTGCAAATCTCTAATCAATTTCCTCTTTCAATGCCATGGTTGACCCCAATTCAAGATGATGATCATGCTATGTAGAAGGTGAAAAATATGGGTATAAAAAAGATGGTCTCAAAATCGGTCTAGGGTACAAGTCGAGGATTTCGGGATCTTTTGGTCCTTCAAGTTTGTGTTGCGGGTGTTTGGACCAATACTTGTCATTCTCGTTCAAATCAAGTGAGCATTGCGATCACTCACGTGTCAACCCATTTGCGGTCAAACACCCCAAACATGATTCTCTGTTTGAGGTAAAACACTTCCAAGTCAGCCCGTTTGAGGTCGAACACCACCGTTAAAGGTTGAACCACTTCTTGTTCGAGGTCGAAGAGCTGAGGTAGCTCACTGACAAGTCAGCCCATTCGAGGTCAAACACACCCCGAACGCGTATATCACTTCCAAATCAACCTGTTCGAGGACAATACCCTAAACATCTTAATTCGGGCCAGTTTCACTTTCTTACCGTTCGTGGTCCAAAAGAGATTTACAAGTATAGCAAAATCAATGCTCGTGATAAAGGTGCCAAGAGGGAATAAAGTTTCAATTTTTCAAATCAACATGAACTGTGGAGAAATGTATCAAAGGTCAGACACTAATGGAGGCAATCAATGTGAAGTCAAGACTTAGTAATTTTTGGTTTTCCTTGTCAAACTTGTGATATTTTATCACACAAGCTCTTTAGATCAACTTACATTAGATTAGACTTTAGGATACTCGGTATTGAAGTTTGAATTATTGAAGATCAAAGTGCAATTGGGTGTGTTCAAGATCAAGACAGGTTTGTCCATGCATATGCATTTCATGCTTAGATTTCTTATACTTTCTGCCTTCAACTCTTTGACTGGAGAAACTGACTTATCAGTATTTGAATCCACAATTGCACTTTATTTTTATATCTTCATTTCATTAACATGGTTTCATGCATCAAGTCGGTGCCACAAGGTGATGAGCTCAACGGATGAAGCCGCCCTTTTATGAAGACTGAAGACAACTCCAACTAGTGCAATATAAGGTTGCACAAAAGTACAAGCTTCTTTTTAGAACAAGTCTAGGAATTGAGCTTGTGTGGTTAGCTTTGTATGAACCTTATTTTACACTATTGGATTGGATTCCTGAGAGTTCCCTGGTTTTTTTAACCCAGTTAAGGGTTTTTTTGGGCAACAAATTGTTGTGTGATCTTTGATATATTTTGCTTGCTTATATCACTACTAATACTTACTACATGCTCGTTTCATGTTATCTAATTTGTGAACAAGTTTCTGTGTGTGATTGTTGATGTTAAACTTGAACTGGGTAGAGTCTGACTAGCTGTGTTCTTTAGTCAGTTAAGTTTATTTCATACTGTTGTGTTTTCTGTCAGTAACAAACTTGTAACTAGAACTAGTTGACTAGTTCTTTCGACTAGTCATCTGTACAAGAATTTTTGGTTTACTGAAGGTTTTTCCGCCTGGTACCAATTTCAATCAAGGAACGGAAGATTGTACAGGCCTGGACTGAAATCTCAATAGTATAAATAAAACCCTCTAGGCCATTTACTAAGGGTCCTGCACCAAACACACTTTTGTATTCTATCGCTCTAGTGT